>RDSH01000249.1:0-28799 GCA_009428295.1 Tilletia walkeri
AAAAAAAAAAAGTCGAAAAGTCAAAAAGTCAAAAAGTATGGAAAAAGTGTGGACGGTGATCCGGGGCGGATCACTATCCACACTTTCCCCGGATCACTTTCCACACTTTCGACCCTTGACTTGAATTTCAAGATCTGAAACTGTGATTCAGCTCACTTATCACTTCAGGTTCAGGAGGACATTGATTCCGTATGGAAGAGGCTTGCGGTGACTGGCTATGAAAGTTTACGATGAAGATTAGAAACAGAGATTCACAGTCGAAGGCGGGGGTACTACTACTCGGGCTCGAATTGCAATAGACTCGAGTTTAATTCACTTTCAACTTGGCTTCGATCTGTGTTTAACGCAAGTTTGATCTTAATGGTTGACTTCAAAAATGAAATCGAGTTTATAGATCAGAGCGTTTATAGTTATCGAACGAGATGGGTGTGCTTCAGATATAGACAGTTAAAGCAGGGAGACCAGGACACAGCAATTCAACCCTTTTGAAGAATTGCCTAGCCCTTTTGAAAAGCCCTTCAACTTCCAAAATCCACTCTCAGCACTGATTTGTCCCTCGCCTCTTCTCCTCACAAGTCACAGCTCACTACTACGATGGTCTATCGCGAGAATCCGCACTCAAGCATCAAGTATAGTGTGAGTAGTTGCTTTTCTCCTTCAACGCGTCCAGAGACCAGACTACACATCAATACTTATTCACTTTGTCTCTTTCGCAGGCTATCCCACCTTTCCAGCACCTCCAGGCCTCCAGCCCAGGCACCAGTCACCACTTAGCGGGAGGCTATCGTCCGTCCGCCGTCGTCGTTGGTTCCCAACACAGGTCTGCCTTCTCGGAGTCTCGGACGCTGTGATTTAGTGAGTAACACCTCAACCTCCTCTCCCCTCCCTCTCGCGTCTCGCGAGCCGCATTTGTATCTGACCGTACACTTTGCTTCCTTTCAGACCTCAGTAATCGGCTATCGCCGTTCACAACTTGTTCATTGCTGTCCGTTGTGAGTCGCTTCCTCAGCTCCCATCCTCACTTCCGCGCGTTTCCCACCTCTGCCCGTTGCTCTCGCTGCTCGCGTTCGTCACAAGTGACTGACTTCAATGTTTATCAATCATTACTCTTTCAGTGTTCGTTAAGTCGTTACTTGGTGCTCGCAGACGATAGGACAAAACGATCGCCTTTGCCGTGGAGCTCTCTCCGTCGCGTGCGTGTTTTTGGTGCTGCCGTGAGTGACATGTGCTTTCATCCATTTCGCTGTCAGACTTGAGTTCTGCCTTCTGAGTAATATATCTGACCAATGATTATCAAATATCGTTCCTTTTATTTCTTATGATATAGAATAGCAAGCTCGGCGGCGTCTACCTCGGCCGTCTCTAGTCCATCTATCCCTCCCGTCGCCGTCCGTCTCTTGCTCGTTCTTGGCTCCTCGCTCGCCGTCCGTCGCCCTGTTTTTCTCCTGTCGGTGAGAGCATACATTTTTCACTTCTCTTTTCTACGCTGCGTCGCCCGTAAATGCTGTGTGACTGATCATGACTCATTGCCTTTGCCGTATAGAATGTTTTTACCAATAATCAAGCAATGTCAACATCAATTCAATCTCGTCTGCGTCATCGTCGTCTGGTAGTCCTTCTCCTCGGCGTCAGTGCTCTAGCCCTCGCAACTTCTCGTCGGCGCGTCTACCTCACCCGAAAGTCCCTTACGCCTTCCGCCCAATCAGCTGCTTCTTATCTGCTGCTTGCTAAGGACGACAAGAGCTACATTTCTGCTTTCGGCTTCGACGTCCGTGCATTCAATATCATCTTTCAAAAGTTTCGACATCATCTTCCTCCCCGCTCGCGTCTCAAGCGGCGACCTCGCGTCCTCACTCCGATGCTCCACCTGGCCATCGTACTGTACTACCTCACAACTCCGCAAAGGCAGAAATCAATCGCGTTGGTCTTTGGCATCGTTCCCAGCTCTGTCTCGACCGCCATATGGCTTGGCCTCGCAGCACTCAAAGCTATGATGGATCAGGAAGAGGCGTGGGCAATCAAATGGCCCACCGCCGACACAATGAGGGACATGGCGGCCGCGGTTCACGCTCGTGAGCCGCTACTGAAGCATGTGTTCGGCTTCGTGGATGGATTGAACTTGCGAATATACCAGCCAGGAGATCTAGATGAGCAAAACGCGTACTACAATGGCTGGCTCGGCGACACCTACTGCAGCCAAGTGTTGGTCTTCCTTCCAAACGGAGAAATCGCGTGGGCAAGTTTCAACAATCCCGGTTCCTGGCACGATGCTAAGATTGCTGCTGGGCTATACACTCTGCTCAACGATCCTCAACGCACCCCCGCCTCTTACGCCATCCTGGCCGACTCCGCCTTCCCCTACAGCAAAGAACTAGCAGGTCGAATCCTCAGCAAGCCCAAGGACGCCATCGCGGACAAAGAGAAGGACGGCAGCAAGCACCTCATCTGGGAGGCCATCATCCGCCAGCGCCAAGCAGCCGAATGGGGAATGCGCGCTCTTCAAGGCGCATTCGTTCGCCTCGATCTCCGCCTCCCCACCCACAAGGTCAAGCGCGCTCTCCTCCTCTCCGTCATCTTCCGTTTGCACAACTTCAGAGCGCGCCATGTTGGCCTTAATCAGATCAAAGAAGTGTACTTTCCGCAATGGCAAGATCGATCAGATCTCTGATATAAGATGAAATGAAATGGCATAGGCATGAATTGAGATAGGATGATGAAAGCATGATTGAGCAGAGAAAGAGAAACACGGGTAGTGGAAACTGAGAGAAGGTGGGGGGATCAAGGAGTTGGACGAGGACTGAGCGGGCGTGGGCGCAAAGGAAGACATGTCGAAGGGGTCGTTGAGAGAAAGAGAAGAAGACGGACGGTTGTGGGAGACGTGGAGCAGCTGAACCTCTAGACGAGCGACCTGAGAAGTCAGCTGAGACAGCTGGCTCCCCAGTGAGTTCATCTGGAGGGCCAACTGCGTGAGGTGGTGGGAGGCAGCAGGGTCTGGAGCGGGGGCGGTTGGAATAGGGCTGGCGGTCAGGGACTCGGTCAGAGTGGTAAGTGCGGTGAAAAGGCGGGTCTGACCCGAGCCCCCGGTAGTAGTAGTGGTGGTGGTGGATGCCGGTGTCGTTGTGCCCTTGGCGCGTTTCTTGACCGGGCTCTTCGAGAGGGCGGCCGGATCGACGTTGGCGGAGGTACCGGCGGACGAACCGGGGGAAGTGGTGGTCGGAGCGGAGTGAACAGCGGCGGGGGCAGACGAAGAGGAAAGCGGTGTGATGGTGGAGGGGGTGGGTTGGGCGGCTCGGGCTCGTTTCTTGCTAGGAGCGGCAGGCGTGGTCGGGGTGGGGTCGGGAGTGGTAGTGGTGGTTGGGGGAGCAGGAGCGGCGACAGGAGCGTTCTCGAATCTCGTCGTCGTCGTCACTGTCGTCCTTCTCGAGCTCGGCCTCTGAGCTCGAGATATCGAAGTCGTCGTCTTCCCCGCTTTCGCTATCGGCTCCGCTTTCCTCCGCAACTGCTTCCTCCTCCTCATCTTCGTCTTCCTCATCCTCCTCGTCACCCTCCGTGGTCTCTATCGCGTTCAAACCCTGTATCTCTCGCATGAGACGCTTTGCTCTCTTCACATCAGCGGGACATCTAGGGTCTCCTGAAACACGGAAAGTGAATGATGATGGCAGATGCATTAGGTCAATTACAAGGTCTACAACTACAAGATCAAAAAAGAAAGTTTTGACTTCTACAGACTGCACTCACCAGTAGGTTTCTTGACTTTGCACAGAGCTGCAAACTTGTCCTTCAATGGCTTCGTCTTGCGCTCCTTGAAACCTTTCTTGACTGCTCGAGCGTTGCATCCCGACGTAACCTTGTCCCAGTGATTCCCACCGAAAGGTTTGAAACTTTGAACTTATCCACGTAGTGAAGCAAGATGGCGAGTTCTTCTTTGGTGTACCTTGTTGCTCCTTCAGGCTTGGTCATTGTGCAAGTAGATGGATGGCAATGTCGTGGCGGTTGGTGACACGCAGAGGCTCGTGGCCAGAAGACGGAGCTGCTGTACTGCGGTCTGCGAGTGAGTGAGCAACGATGAGAAAAAATTCCTGCCTGTCAAAACTCAAAAACTTCCTGCCTGTTTTTGCATCTAATTTGGAAAAGCTTCAAAAATACTTTTCCCCGCGTGGCGGTGTCGGTTGTCCTTCGATAAAAGAGAGGAGGACAGGTTTATGAGGGGGGCCTGGGGGGGGTACCCCCCCCCCCCCTCTCATAAATCACTTAGTGAAAAGATAATGATAAACTGGCACCGATAAATCTACTTTTAACGTTTATGTTTATCGGTTTTGGCATATTTGAAGTCAACCATTCGATCAGTCAAAACTCAAATATGGTCGGAACGCAATACAACTAAGGCGTGGTGGTCGCTGATCGAGAAAATACTTACGGCCGTAAGGGTTCCCAGACCCCATAATGAATCCCAAACTATAAGTTCGGGGAATCTTGCCATTTTTCAAGCGCAATTTTGTACACTCGGGCCGACAAGGCCTACTCCGCTATTCAATTCTTTTTACCTCCTCCCTTCCGCAGCATGCCTTGAGGCACGTTCAAATCCAGTATGAGAAGCAGCAGAATGGAGCTGGAGGTGGGCATTACAATCATGCCCTACATTAGGCACAAAATCCAGCTTCATCTAGGCCTTTTCTGTTAAGATATGAGACTTGCTCAGGAATGATAGCCCCCCTGGTCCCATGGCTTTCTTCCCTCATCCGCTTCGGCGTGCATCAGAACACAGCCGTGTACATCAGTACATCCTGATATACACTTCGAATTGTCTCTTAGTGCTATGTTCAAGCTTTGGAAAGAATCTTCAGCCTCAGAAGGTGTTGCGGTGTGGGCTATAGCTGAAAGTGATCAAAACTGTCAACACCTTGCTCGTCATTCGATTCCTACCCACCTTCAGTCTGTTTCCATTAACTTTGACCTCGACCAGAAGGTCTTAAGGCTTGACTCAACATTGAACATACCTATATGTACTAATATGAGTATATAATCTCTACAGCAATCAATCATCAACCCCCTCGAGCAAGCCTCTAACCTCTACCGGCCATCAGAATTACCTTGAAAGATACATAATCCCCTTCGCTCAGTAAGCAGCATGCTCATTCTTTGAGCGGTACAGTGGCATCTGGCATTCCCGAGGCAAAGAAGATGTAGAGGAGTGAAGGAATAAGGAAGGAGACTTTCCCCATCAAAGGACTTTCAGAATGAGAGGTCGCTGTTGTTGCTATTGTTGGCTGATTTGAGGTCGTCTTGGGGATTACGAAGCGTCATGGGTGAAAAGGGGGAGGGGAGGGGAAGGGAAGGGAGGGGAGGGGAAGAGTCAACTGATTGTGCAGTGCTCTCTCGGTCAGTAAAAGAAGCCTTACATCTTGCTTCCGGTTGCGACCTGACGGCTCTGGTATGAGCCCAGGAGTGTGTCAATATTGCGGAAGGAAAGCAGACAGGCGTAGAACACGTACACAGATGGGAATATGGGAACATCGTTCTCTGCCAGACGCTTCACCAGTCGAAGGTCCACCGGGCATAGAAACGCAGTCTGAAGCTTATTAGCATTGCGATCCAGCAAGAAGTCGTCCACCGTCCAGGGGCAAGCAGTTAGCAGAGTCGATTCTATCCGGAGCAGATGGATTCGGCCAGGACGCGCGGAGCACGGTCGCTAGTCACGCGTCACGACGAGCCTCTCGAGCTGATACTTTCAGATCTCAGCAGAGTTTGGGAAACGACAGCAGTATCACATCACAGCAGGGTTTGGGAAAAGACAGCGTTTTGGTGAAATTGCGTGGAAAGGGGTTAGGTGCCTAACAAATGCGATTGCTGCAGTCTTTGAGAGCGGAGAACGAAGGAGAGGTATGGAAAGAAGTATGGGTTTGGCCAACAAACTCCGCCGTTGGCCGTGGCGGGCGGGAAGGGAAAAAGGTTTGGGACTGTGGAAACAGAACCGAGCACAAGGTGCTCCGTCATGCTTCAGCACATCACTTCTTCTTGGAAGCCTTCTCGGCGGCCTGAAAAAAAGAACACAACGCGAGGGGTCAGTAAAGTAGTCGACCATGTTAGTATGAAGAAGAGACAACGTACCTTGGTGACCTTGCCAGACTTGCCGGCAGACTTCTCGACGGCCTTGATGATGCCGACGGCAACGGTCTGTCGCATGTCACGGACGGCGAAGCGACCGAGCGGGGGGTAGGTGTTGAAAGCCTCAACGCACATGGGCTTGGTGGGGATCATCTTGACCATGGCGGCGTCACCAGACTTGATGAACTTGGGGGCGGCCTCGATGGACTTGCCGGAACGACGGTCGATCTTCTCGATGAGCTCGGCGAACTTGCAGGCAATGTGGGCGGTGTGGCAGTCGAGAACTGGGGCGTAACCGGCACCGATCTGACCGGGGTGGTTCATGACGATGACCTGGGCAGTGAAAGAGGCGGCCTCCATAGCGGGGTCGTTCTTGGAGTCGGAGCAGACGTTACCGCGACGGATGTCCTTGACGGAGACGTTCTTGACGTTGAAGCCGACGTTGTCTCCGGGCTGGCCCTCAACAAGCTGCTCGTGGTGCATCTCGACGGACTTGACCTCGGTGGTGACGTTGGAAGGAGCGAAGGTGACGACCATACCGGCCTTGATGATACCGGTCTCGACACGGCCGACGGGCACTGTGCCGATACCACCGATCTTGTAAACATCCTGGAGGGGAAGGCGGAGGGGCTTGTCGGTGGGGCGCGATGGGGGCTCGATGGCGTCGATGGCGTCGAGGAGGGTCTTGCCGGAGGACTTGCCGGCCTTGGTCTCCTTCTCCCATCCCTTGTACCAGGGCATGTTAGCGGTGGCCTCGATCATGTTGTCACCGTGCCACCCGGAGATGGGGACGAAAGCGACGGACTTGGGGTTGTAACCGACCTTCTTGATGAAGTTGGAGGTCTCCTTGACGATCTCGTTGAAGCGCTCCTCGGACCACTTGCAGGTGTCCATCTTGTTGACGGCGACGATGAGCTGACGGACACCGAGGGTGAAGGCGAGGAGGGCGTGCTCACGAGTCTGGCCATCCTTGGAGATACCAGCCTCGAACTCACCCACACCACCAGCGATGATGAGGATGGCGCAGTCGGCCTGCGAGGTACCGGTGATCATGTTCTTGATGAAATCGCGGTGGCCGGGAGCGTCGATGACGGTGACGTTGTACTTGGGAGTCTCGAACTTCCAGAGCGCAATGTCGATGGTGATACCACGCTCACGCTCAGCCTTGAGCTTGTCGAGAACCCATGCGTACTTGAAAGAGCCCTTGCCCAACTCGGCGGCCTCCTTCTCGAACTGTTGTATGGGAGAAAAGGTGTAAGCTACGACGTGCAAGTGAGATCAGGTGGCGAACAGGAGAGCATGCTACGAACCTTCTCGATGGTACGCTTGTCGATACCTCCGCACTTGTAGATGAGGTGACCAGTGGTGGTGGACTTGCCGGAGTCGACGTCTGTGGATGGTGAAGTGGGAGTGGGTGAGCGTGACTGGAGGGGACCCAAGCAGAGGGAAGATCGTACTCACGTCCGATGACGACGACGTTAACGTGGAGCTTCTCCTTTCCCATTTTGACTGTGTGAAGAAGGAGATCGTCAAGTCAGTCAAGTGCAAATGAAGGAAGATGAAGCCACTGTCGATCCTGCTCTCCCGTGCCGCACCTAGCCCATGATCCTGCACTTCGACCCACTTGAGCACGGACGCGGTGCAGAAGGAGGGTGGTTGCAAGCGCGAGGAGAAGGGGGCGAGGGAGAGAAGGATGTGGTGGAGGGGAGTGGTAGAGACTTACATTATATGTGGTAAGTGAGTGTGTGTGAGATGTGTTGTGGGGGGGATGTGGTGGTAAGAAGGAAGGTGGGCAGGTGGAAGGTGCGCGTGTGTTTTGAAGGGGGGACGAGGCGAAGAAGGGGAAGAAAAAAAATGTTACACTGAAAATTTCTGCATGTAGCGAGGAGCACGAGCTGGCACTGGAGCAGTGTTCTTTCCTTCCACCGTCATCGCAGCACCGCAAGCCACGCAGCTCATAAAAAAACTTCTCATCTCTTTTTGTTTTGCACTCAAGTTTTTGACGCCTCCACTCTTCCTCTTTTTTCCCAGGCTTCCTCCACGGCACTACACCACACAGCACCCACCCCGCTTCTCACGCGACCGCTGCAGGAGCAAAATGCGCAACACTGTCGCAACTTTTCGAAAGCTCACATGCACTTCAGCATTCAAAAAGGCAAGCCACACGATCAGTTCTTCCAGAGAGCACGGGCCACGCATGCAGGAGCCAAAAGCCACCATTATTTCCTTCTTATGCCAAGTCGACCCGACAGCATGGCAATCCGCAACCTGGCAACTTCGTCTGATGATGGGATTCTTTCTTCCTTGTTTCCCTCCTTCCTCAGCCGGTAAGATGCTTCCATTTGACCGACAGTCTGTGCTGGCTGGTCTGTGATACCTGGGCCCGAACATCTGCTGGTACTGCAGTCGAATCACGGCATTAAAATTCGTCGAAACGGTCATCCCATAGGAGCCTCAGCGACCAGGAGTTCTTGAATCCAGGTCTTCTGCTCACATCTCTTCTTCAGAATACGCCAAGATCTAATCACGTCTGGTAACGAGATACGCCTGCAGATTTCTTCCACACGCTGAACTTTGTCCTTTTCTGTCTGACCCCTCTTCCCTCCTTCCCTTTTTTAACCTCTATCCCCCACCCTGACAAGCTCTTCTTCTCTGTCCAGCCTTATTCTTCGGCGCCGTCAAACTGAGTCCGAGAATGAATGTCGACATTCGAGGTGGTCGGATCTTGCCTCCTGAGCCTTTGGAATCCTTCTTCCTTCGGGTGAAATGATGGGCAGAAAACTGCATCAATTTCCTGGATTCCGTGGAAGGCCCATCGCAAAATGCAGGATCAAGCACCGCAGTTGCATCCTTTCATTCGATCTTTCGTGAAGTGCCTCAGAAAGCATCGTATCCGACACCCACACTCCCTCCTTCAAGACAGACAGCATATTCACTTTTGGTGATTGATGATTGACAGTGATTAAGCTCTGGCATCTCTCGGCCAGAGTTGTAAGGATGGAAGGAAAGGGGAAGAATGCGATGCAGAAAAAAGGCCACTCCAAAGCCGCACGGAAATCTCGATCACAAGCCCCGTCAGAGGACCTGGCTTCGGTCCTGCTGAGTGCTCGAGGAGGATGATGCAAGAATCTTGAGGAAACCGAGAAATACAGTAGGAAGTCGAAGGATGGTGAAATTCGAAACCAAAAGTGCGGGTATCGTCGTGACATTCGGGGCCCTTTTTGTGCCTTCGCAAGTGCGGGAGGCCTGGAGCTCAGTCCACCGGAGTGCTGACGGCCTGATGGAACCTAGTCGCTGAGGAGTGATATCGCTGTCGTCCAATCGCATGCCTGACCAGCGACCGCAGCATCTCGCCATTTTGAGCGGCAATGACCCGTCAAGGTCGCTCGCGGCCTAGCCGACGGTAAGCCACTGCACCACTGTCATCATCCTCATCTTCGTCCTCGCTGCCACCCTGTCCCTCCTCCAACCACATCTCCTCTTCATCATCGTCATCATCCTCTTCCCCATCGTCCTCCTCGTCCTCGTCCTCGTCCATGTCCATGTCATCATTACTAAGCCACCCCCGAGCCAGCTGCAGCCTCACCCACCTCTCATACTCCGTCATCCCATCATCTTCTGCAGATCCAGGGTCGGCACGCGCAGCACCTTCCGCTCCATTCCCAGCCCTGTCATTCATCGCCATTTCCATCACATTGCCATCCACCTCATCCTCATCCTCATCCTCATCCTCATCCTCATCCTCATCCTCATCCTCGTCGTCGCTCTCCACCTCCTCCTCAGCATAATCCTCGCCAGCATCGTCATCGTTGTCTTCCCAGTCAGTGAATTGGGCACCACCGCTCCTCTGCACCCCAGAGTGGGACCGTCGCTCGTCCGGGCCCGCCTCCGTCGAGTTATGCCGGACTTCCCAAACGCCACCCGCAAGTTTGGCAGGCTTGTATGCGCTCAACTGTTGGAGACCCAACCGACGCGCCGCGCGCAGCACCCAATTCTGCGACGTCGAGCGTGCATCGTGATCCGGGTCCTCTTGTCCGTTGTCGTCATCACTTTCGGAATGATGCACCTCATTCGACTCGTCTGTAGTGGTGGTGAAATTACCGTCCTCTTCTCCGGTATCCTCTTCTTCTCCTGGCGGGTGCAAGTCTCGGTCCTGAGCGTGAGCACCGCCATCCTCGATGTCGACTCCAGCTTGCTCCGTTAGGTCGGACGGACTCGCCTCCTCCTCTCCTAACGCCGTGATTACCGGACGATCAGCACTTCTCCGCCACGGCCGCTTAGCCTTCGGTGGCCGCAAATTAAATCCACGCGAACTCGACCCAGAACCCGAACCAGCCCCGCCGTCCGTACTACCACTACCGTCCTTAGACATAGCCGACGACGACGGGAAGGGCAACCCACCGCCACTGCCTTTCTTCCCTTTCCCCTGCTGAGCCTGGTCAAATACTCTGCGCAGGGAGTACAGGATGTCCGGCTTGGCCCGGAAAAGCTCGTCCCCTTCCTGCATCTTCTGTAGGTTCTTCTTCTTCGACCCACGAGACTCCCCCAGAGCCGCAAGGGCCAACCGCACCCGCTTCTCCCGTCGTTCCTTCTCCTCATCCAGCAGATACTCGTCGAACTGCGCAATGGTGGATATGTCCTTCAGATCTCCCTCCCTGCAAAGCTGCCGGGTCCGAAGGAGCCGCTCATTGGTCCGCAACGAATCGCTGCCGTCCACGGGTTGATGCGAGAGTAGCGTCTCCGCGATGAATATCGAGTCGCGTTCGTCATCCGCTCCCTCCGGAGCGATGGGCTTCTTCCCCAACTGACGAGCGGGCCCGGGTCTCAGCAAAGGAACGGAGAGGCTCCCGTCTTCTGGAAGCTCGTCGTGAACAGAGAATGGCAATGGACTGTACATCCGTACCAGCCGTTCGATGCCTGCACAGGATAAAAGCAGACTCCGATGGTGAGCATAGCCTCTCGCATAAGCATTTGTTCGGAAACATCGGTGGAAACTACTCACCGGAAGTGGCAATGAGCGGTAAATGCGGGTGTGCAAGAGTCGTATTGGTGATGGACTGTGCGCCTTCAAGGGTGAATGCAGGTTTCCTCAGACGAGGCACCCAAAGCGGTGCGCCATTCTTGGAAACGAAGTCTGCAAATGAGAGGGAGCAGGTCAGGTGGAAGCTCAACGAAGCATTCAAACTGTTGGCATCCCCGGCACATCCTTATACTCACAAAGTCCATCGATTGGCCTCTCACCACGCAGAATGCTGAGTTCCTCCACTGCCTCCCGCCTGGACACCAACGACTGAACACTGGGAATCGCCCAGCCATATCCACGGCCGTCATCGCTCCCAGTGACATAGTAGAGGTCATCGCGTTCGATCTTGGGCAGAGACGAAAGTTCACGTGCGGCCGGACCAAGCTCATCGAAGGCGTCCTGAAGAAGGCCCGAACCCGCGTCCTTAGTCTGGTCGGCCCAGTCCTCCCATGCTGTGCCGAAGCGGCCGAAGCTGCCATGCTTGGTAGTACAGCGTGTCGAGTACCCGTCCGCTTCGCATACTGCAATAGGCTGTGGTTGGCCAACTTCATAGATAATAGGCTTGAACCCGGTCGCACTGTCAAACGGACGTTACTGTCAGCATTATGGAAGAATAGGCGGAACAGCAGACAAGGCACGCAGACTCACTCGGAGACCAGGAATTGACCTGTCGGATCGAAGCGCACATTGAGTCCGTCCGCCACTGCGAAGTATGCGCGGACTTCTTCATCACTCTTCCGTTCAAAGCGTTCCAGCACAGAATCGTAGAGAACGACGGCATTGTTGTCGTCCAAAATGCTGGCCGTCTCCAGAGAAGAGCTATCTGAACCTGCATTCATGAAATCCATCCCGCCGCCACGGCTCCCAGTTCCACTGCTGCTGCTCGAGAAGCACATCCGCGCATCGTACAGGCGCGTCCCTGCCTTGAGATTGACATTGGCCGCATCGAGCTTGTTCGAGGCAGCGGAGATGCAAGCAGCAAAGGTGTGGCCATCCGAGGCAAGCGGTCGAAACTGTACGCCAGAGAAAGATCGACCGCTCAGAGCAAAGAGACCTGTGCGAGGGGAGAGACGTGCGCGCCCGACGATCCCTGGCGCAGGCAAGCGAGTGTCGTTGAGAGTGAGCAAGCCGTTCTGGGTACATGCGAGGAGGAGGGAAGGGTTGTATGGATGAGCGGAGACTTCGCGTATGGCGGGCGTTGTGCCGAGGAGGAACTCGAGACCTGTCGGGTTCACTGGTGCCGAGAGAAGCGCGGAGGGCTGAATGCTCGGTTGACGGGCCCATAGGCTTCGACGAGTCTGACGTGGCTCGAGGGAGATGCGGGGTTGTTTGGCGAGATTGGAGAGCGTCTCGACGTCGTACTGGTACACGCGGCCGTCCATGCCACCGGAGAAGAGATGTTGGCCATCGCACGACCAGGAGATGGTGAAGATGTTGGCCTGGGAAGGGAACAAAGCAAAAGCGCATGAGATAGGGAAGAGCAGAGTAGCTTCAGCAGAGACCAGGAGTGAATAGCACGTACGCGATGTCCTGGCAGCGTGACGAAAACGTCAGAGCGCTCGGAATCGATGTCCTCATACATGTCCCGGATCTGGACGCGCATATCATCGCCTCCACTGGCAAGCCAGCGGCCGTCTTTCGAGAACGCGAGAGCATTCATGCAGCTGATGTGACCTTCGAGAGGCCTGCGTGAGGGAAAAGAGGAGTCAGCTTTTAGATTGTCATTGCGCATGTATGCAGTGCGCTCTCTCTCACCGCATGTATTGAAACCCTGTTGTCCGAATCTGATCTCCCAGAGCGCGGCGCTTGAGACGATCCTGCCGAGGCAGGCGGAGGCCATGTCCGCTCTTCTGGCCGCCCGCCCGCATGTCATCGAGGGTCTGCCAGCATCGAGCTGCGTATGCTGCGCCGGCCGGTACCGATGCGCGCGAGTCTGGCGAACCTGACGAGACTGTATCTTGGCGCGCCGTGCGGACCATGTTGCTGTGAGAGGGTCCCGCTCCTACCGCTGCTGCTGCTGCTGCCGCCGCCGCCGCCGACATGATGGAAGGATCAGCCCTTCCGGACACGATGACACCGAGTCAGGCGTAGAAATTCTGCGGGTTTGGAGATATCTGCTCAGAGATTAAAAGGCGGCAATGAAGAGCCAAGGCGTGCAGCTGGGATTGGGCCACCCGCGCAGACCGCAACAACAGACGAGTCAGCAGACAGACCAACAAACTGACTTGACCAGCGCGAGGTCGACCTTGACATCGAGACAAGCAACAGCGAGTTCTAAATTTGTGGGTGGGGGGCTTCCAAAATTCGTTGCGCAACGATGTCCCCCACAGCGACGCACGTGACTTCCACAGCCAGGTCGACCATCATCACGACGATTGATTCAATTGCCACTTTGGAGCAGTCAGTAGTGTCAGTAGGGTGCGCACCAACAACATCCTCGATCCCATACTCCCACGGCAGCCCTTTTAGTCGTGGGCTCGTGGGTCGGTCTGAGATGCCGCTGACCGGCAAGATGGCGGTGCTGAAGCGGTGAAGCGGTGGGAAAATTGGTGACGTCACCACAAAGTGTTGTTTGTTTACCCACTTCTGTCCAACTTGACGGCCACTTGCTTGCCATCTGACTCTTAACCCACACACTTTGACCACAGCATCGCACCATTCACTTCCGCCTTAACTCCTTAACTGCTACTTTGGGAGTGACACTGATGATGACGATCTCACCCTGACTGCGAGCGGAAATAAGCTGGCTTGATGTTGATGGCGATTCTTCTCAACATCTCAAGGGTATAAATAGTCTAACCTCCTGCTCACACGTTCCCTCCTCCTCTCACCTTTTGCCATACAGATATCTCTCTCTCTCTCCCAGGCTTCGTCAAAAAATGCAGTTCACCTTGGCTTTCCTTTCGCTCCTCGCAGCCACAAATGCAGCTGTTGTGTTGCCGCGACAACAGCTCCCTACCGCACCCGTGAGCTCGCTCCTCAGCGCAGCATCGTCGTCAGCAACAGGTCTCCTCAGCGGGATCTCCTCAGCGGTTCTTCCCACCCCTTCAGCGACATCGTCAGCATCTTCCGCCTCTTCCACTTCGTCTTCCACATCCGCGTCTTCCACTACCACGGCTAATGCAACCAGCACAGTCGTCTATGTGGCACCGTCCGCAACTGCGATCGGTGTGGACGCAACTGGCGAGGCCAACTCCAACGAGACGGACGCGTCCTCTAACGCCATGTGCACCCGTACCACCTTCCAGGTACCTGTGAACGTCACCCAGCCTTCCTACGACACCCTCAAGATGGGTGTTGAGCCCGAAGTCAACCAAACCCGCATCACCGAGCTCTTCGTCGAGTTCGTCACCGCCCCGCAGAACTTCACCCAGGCTTACTCCAATGGCTCCGTCATCGTCGAGCAGACCTTCAACATCTCAGGCGTCTTCTGTGAACCCACAAACACCACCAACAGCACTGCCAACGGTACCGTCCAGCTCCTCGTCCATGGCATCGGCTTCGACTCGTCGTACTGGAACATCCGCAGCGACACATACAACCTGTCCGAGTCCAACTACAGCTACGTCTACCAGGCCCACCAAGCTGGCTACAGCACCTTCCGATACGACAGGCTTGGTACCGGACAGAGTGAGCGTCCCGCAGATGGCTACAACCTCGTCCAGGCCAACACAGAAGTCGCCATCCTCGAGAACATCGCTCAACGTCTCCGCAACACCACTGACATCGGTGGTCGTCAGTTCAACAAGACGGTTCTGGTTGGTCACTCCTACGGATCTGCTCAGAGTCAACGTCTCTCCCAGCTCCGTCCCGAGCTCATTGACGCTCTCGTCCTGACTGGTTACTCCACCAGTCTCACCGGCTTCCCCTACACGGTCCTCTCTGGCGTCTACACCCAGGCTGGGATTGTCTTCCCCGACCGATTTGCCAACATCTCTAAGCACTGGCTCGTCACCGGAACTGAGTATGCCGACCAGATCAACTTCAGCTACCCTCCCTCCGTGACTCCCAACGCTACCACCTACGTCCGAGGAACCGCTGCCCCCGTCACTCAGGGCGCATTCTTCTCCATCGGTGCCCTCGGAGCTCCTGCACAGAACTACACAGGTCCCGTTCAGGTCGTTCTCGGCGAGAAGGACTTCATCTTCGCCTTCAACAACCCCTACGCCAACGGAACCGACTTTGCCACTACCGCCATTGAGCAGCTGTTCCCCAACGCCGCCGAGGGTTCTGAGGGTTCCATCATCCCCGCCACAGGCCACGGTATCAACTACCACAGCACCGCATACCTGGCTTACAACGCTACTCTCGCATTCCTCAACGCGACCCTCCTCAGCAACGGTACCAGCACCGACAACGGGAACTCCACTGCTCCCCTCCCCTCAGGCGGACCCGGCGATATGAACAACGCCACCCTGCCCAACGTTGGCAACCCATCCAACCTCACTAGCGCCTTGCCCAACTGAGCTGTGCACCCTTCTCTAACAATGAACAATTCACGCGCGACAACCTTTTACACCACATTTCTCAGGCACTCCCTCGTCGCATCCTGATCCGATATTGTCTGCCCCCCTTGCAGCCCTGACCAGGTCTAAGCTCGTCGTGCACACTACCGTACATACACCTTCGTCTTCACGTTCTTTATATACCTCGGTCAATGGGGTTCAAACCATCTCAAGTTTGCATTTCTTCACCGCCGTTTGAAGTGTGTGTGGTAAAACGGGAATGCATGTGAAGAAGGTATCTTGAAAATGTGTTCACACTTCAACAGGTCGTGGGAAGAAGACCAGCAAGCAGTCTGAATGTTGTTGCGTCTGCTGCTCATACTGAACCACTTCCTCAACTTCCAGCGTCCCCGTTCGCATTCCCATTCGAGCCCGTCTGCGGCGCTCCCGAGGAAGCACCAGGTGTGCCCGCTCTCGCACCTCGCGCCAGTCCGCCTCGACGTGCTCCACCGCCAGATTCGGTCCCTTCCAGCACTATACAATTCCCCAAATGAAAGAAGGTCAGAGATCCGACTCCATATGCAGAAACTAAAAGACATATACTCACGACTCTGGAAGAAACTGTGCAATACCTCGCTCTGGCGCGTACTGCTTCTTGCACCACTCATCGGACTACCCGTCGCCCCCGCCCGAGCACCCGTCGCGTTCTGGAGGTACTCGCTGATTCCAGGACTCATCGGTCGCGGACTATCCCGCCCGCCGAGACCAGACGAGGCCAATGCGGCTGCGGCTGCAGACGAACCTGTTTGGCCAGCAGAACCGACGCCTCCTCCCATACCGCCGGCCGCGAGCGCAGCTGTGGCAGCCGAGGATGCTTGCCCTTCGTCCTTCTTCGTCGCAAGTGTCGCATACCACTGTTGCAGGAACTCTTGGTCGTCTGGCGATCTGACCGATGGCGTGGGAGCGTGATGTGACTGTCAATCGATATAGGTCAGCGCATAAATCTCGAAAGCGGCTGAGTCCGCCATGTCCCGCCTCGTAAGTGGGATTCAGTACTCACTAGATTTCCTTCCACATCGGAAACGATATCTTCATATAACCGCACCGCACTCCCCACTCCACGGTCCTCTGGCCGGATGTCAAGCCCAACCTCCTTCTCAATCTCTGCCTCCTCTGCTTGTCGAGCCCTTGGCGTGTTCGACCCTTGATCGCTAGCATTACCACCCCTTGACAGTCCAGCAGCCGTCAACACATTAGAGGCCATACTCTCCCCAGCATTGGCGCTTGAATTTTGCGCAAGTCGAGCCTGAATCTGCCGCAATCTCCTCCGCCTCTCGACTTCACAATCAAAGTCCCAACCCAGACCCCATCCTTTACAATCGAACCCTTCCCTTAGCGCATTGATCTTGCCCCACGTGTCCCAACCGGTGGGCACGAGAAGCGTCTCTCGCTCCGCAAGCGTTGCTGCACGATGGTTGAAAGGGAAGGAAATGGCAGCCGCACCTCCACTGACGCCTGTTGTCCCTGCTCCCCCGTCGTCGCCAGGGCGAGACACGTTCGCCTCTGCGCTGCCAGCTCCGGCGCCGGTTGTGGGGGCCGGTGGGAATAATCTGTGAAGAACATAGGATCGCAAGATGTCGAAAGATTGTGGGCGAGTGTGGGATGTATAGAACAAGGCCGCCCCGTCTGAATGGGTATTTAACGTTAGCGCGACCAGCAAAATTGTGATTTTGGAGCATACAAGCAGAGTTTCACTCACATTTGAGACAGACTGTACGAAGGACCTGTTGAATGTAATCAAATTGCTCCTCCTTGAAATCTCTGTCACGCTCGAGCTTCGCCATCAAGTCAGCCTTGGTGCAGACTACAATGATGGGGACGCCGAAGTTGCTGTTCAGAATACCATCGCCGAGCGGTAATTGGGCTTCTCGATCGAAAGCAAGAGAAGAGGCAGCGGGTACGTTGATCGTTGGCCCGTCCGATGATGCCAGGGCAGGATCCATGCCTGTCATTCCATCTGCTACCGATGTAGAGTCGGCAGAGAGAGCGAGCACGTTGGTACCTGGCTCAATGTATGCGCGCAAAAATGCTTCCACTGCGATATGTTCCCACGACGCGATCAAAGAAACAGCAGGTGTTGTCAGAAATTGAAAGGGAGGAACGCAACAATCGCCCTCAAGAATCAACTCACGCTTCTCGCGCATCTCCTCCAGCGCAATTTCAGCTGCTCTCCACCTCCTAGCCGTCGCCGCGTCCGCCTCTCGAGCCTCTCGCGGCAGATCTTGCCCTTGCGCAGCAACCACAAGCGATCGAATCGTCTCCATCCATGTCCGTAGCTGGGACAGGAACGTCCACGGTTGGGACCAGTCCAGAGTAATCACGATGCAGGTCCCCAGCATGGCTGCGGGGCTTGGAGCTGGACCTGTTTTGCTCGAACCTGAGCCTCCGAGAAGAGCTGGTAGGACTGGACCTGATTCTGAGCTTGAAGCGGCCGTGCTGGGTGCTGGGAAGGCGAAGGGGAGAAGAGAGCGGTAGTTGGGATGGGAGGAGGATAGCTGGTAGACGCCAATGCGCGCAACGACTGAGGGGCCAGAAAGTTTCGGAGAGAGGGTCCCATCGAATTGGAGCGCGCGCCAGAATGTATTTGAGGTGTCAGCTTCCCTGCTCTATTGACAGCATACTTCTGTGATCAGAGGGAACGTACCGTCGCCGTCCTCATCCCCCGCGTCCCAGTAACCGTAACTGAGGCCTAGATCCAACACAGAGTCGCCTCCCTGTTCCAGCATCGGCGACACAGCCTTATTATTCACCGCCGCAGCTTGTCCCGCGCCCGCACCTGCAGCCGTAGCAGACAACGCAGCCGCAGAACCAGAAGCATTGATGTAGCTCGCCGGACTGCGTTCGGCAAGGAACTGGAGTAAAGTCGACTTGCCCGTCGAAGGCTCGCCGAGAATGAGGACGTTCTTGGTAGGAACTGCGCGCGTCGACTGTACGCTGTTCAAGATGCTTGACCAGAGATCCTCCTGTTCCTCGCTGCCATCTTGCGCACCGCCGCCGTTGACTTGTTGCTGATGTGCGCCGCTTGATGCTCCGCCTGCGATAGAATGCGACGCAGCTGGGGCCGCGATCAGCGTTGAGAAGGACATGTCAGCGCCGTTCATGGCGAAGGAATCGTCTGAGCGCACTGCCATCGCTGCACTTCTATGCAATGTATCTTGCCGTCGTTGTCGTGATGCTCTAATTAGGCCTGCACCTTCGCGTCGTGTTCGTGGGTCGGGTGTAAGATGAGGCACCGGCGTTTGGTCCCGAGGTCGGCTTGGGCCCGAAACGCCGAGGGGACGCTCACCACGCCCACGACAGCAAGCTCAAAGGCGACAAAATCAAGGTCAGGTTCAATGCATGCAAAGTGAGTTGTGAATTGTGATTGTCCGCAAATAGATTACTCGATGAGAAGCGGGTGGAAGGAGATTCTGTAGCGAAACGAAAGTCACTGTACAAAAGGCCAACCCAGGCCCACCGATTTCTCTCACACTGCCCCAGCGTTGGAAGCCGGACCATTCTGCGGCGGGCCGTGTGCAGCGTATTGCTGACGTCGCCGATATCGATGCAGGATCCGTGCTGCACTGGGGTACCGCTGTCGAATCTCCGCTTGACTGATGAATCGGCCCCGTTGCCGCTCCTGTACCTGCGTCGCCTTCCAGTCGTCCTGCTTGCCGCCCCGCTGCCCATCACTAGCCGTATTTTGACGATTCAGCGCGTCAACCAGGACCACAAGCTTCTTCTCGTGCGCGAACCAGAAGCACGAGTCGATGGTGGTGCGACGTGCAAGAGCGACTGACACCACATCCCTTTCGTCGAAGTCGTCCTCTTCGCCCTCGATCTCGCGCCGCGACTTGGATCTTCGATTGTGACCGAAGTCCGAGTCTGCATCGGAATCGAATGCAAATGACTCATCTGCGTATTCGTCCACCCTACCTTCCATCCCTCCTTCTCCCTCGCCCTCCTCAACACCCTCTTCTTCGCCAGAGTCCCTTCTCCTCCGACTGTCCGATCTACCGACATCCTCGAACACCCTCTTTTCATCCCGTCGGTCGCTCAGTTGTGCAAGGCCTTTAGGTCCCATCACATCTTCGAGCAAATTAATGCTCTCATCCGGTTGCGGCACGAAGACGCCCAGCTTTGCCTGTTCCCTAAGCCAATCCCAGTTCGGCGGTACCTCGCGCAGCACATGCTCCAAAATTTCTAGGGCGTCTTCCAGTCGACCCGCCTCCGCATGGACCGCCATAAGCACATTCCAGTTGTCTGGATCAAATCGACCTCCAAGGTCGCGCACCACCTTCCACGCCTGAACAGCTTCGTCATAAAGACCGGCCGTGGACAGCGCGTCCATGATGATCGACAGGGGAAGGCACAACGAGGAGGGATTCCGAAGGCGCTCAGATTCCACTCTTGGAGTGCCGTCCTTGTTTAGTTGCATGCGGACGCGGTTTGACAGGACTTGCAGAAGAGTGGTCCACTGTTCCGCACATCCTAAGGTCAAGAGCTGATACCACGTTTCCATCGCCGCCTGGACACGACCATCACGTCGGTAGAGATCAAGAAGGATCGTCAAGCAACGGATGGCTGTCATACCTGAGGCGTTGCCCATATCGCCCAGGGTGTCCTCCGCAGCAACACTGTTGCCACGATTCACCTCAGCCCGAAGGATGGGCATGTAGAGCATCGCGGAGAGGTTGGCCTGGCTCATCGAGCCCTTGAGAGGTACGTCCTCAAGTTCGGACAAAGCCCACGTCGCCACCCGCGACGCCTTCTCCATGTCTTCGTCGGTCCCCATACGAGCGTGTTGCTGGACAAGCATAGCGTAAGTGACATGGGAAGGCTGCAACCCACGCGTTTGCATCAAGTCGAAGTATTTCTTGGCGCGTAACCCTTTGCCTTGCCGCAGTAGTCCGTTGATGATGATCGAGAAGTGGAACTCGTCCGCTCCGCCCTCCAGGGTCTGATCTGCAGCATCAAACATCTCCAACGCTAGCCCAATTGTACCCGCATCACATGCGCTCTGAATGATGAGCGCGTACGTCCGCGCGTCAAATTCCGCCCCGTTTTGCTTCATGACCTCGACGAACTTGAGGACCTCCGTGACGGAAGATCCGCTCATGACGAGTGCCTTCAGCAAAATTTCATGTGACCGTCGATTAGGACGCCGACCGATCTGTTTCGCGCGATCCATGTTGCGAAAGACATTGAAGGCCGATTTCCAGTCCGAGGCTTCGACATGCGCGAGCATAAGTGCATTGAATGCGCTAACCGGTACACTCAGTCCGAGCTCCATCATGAAGTCGAGGGCGCGCTGAGCTCCTTCGGCGTCGTGTCGACGGGCATAAATATGCATCAGACTGACCAGCAAAGGTGCGTTGAGAGGGTAGCCTAGTTTCTGATGGCTGTCTAGAATGCGTCGAGCGAGGAGGACATCTTCCAGCTTACTGGAGGCTGCCATCAGTTCCTCGAAAGCGCGAGCCGAAGGCACTTGTCCGACACGAAGCATGTGATCCAGAAGCTGCTCCGCCTCCCCAAGCCTTTGAGCCGAAATCCGCGCCTGGATCCTCTGTGAGTTCGCGACGCGCGATGGCCGTCTCTTGCCCTCAGCTGGATAGTCACCCCGCCGGCACTCGAGATCGAATGTTTCAGCTAGAGCAGCATCGCATCCTTCGATGTCGCCCTGAACTGCTGCTACCTCAGCAAAGAGATGACTCCGCGCTCTCTGTATCCAGCGCTCTGCACCAGATCGCTCCGCGATGAGATTGAGATCTGCTTCGACCTGATCAGCACGCCCAGCGCGTGCGTTGTGTGAGAGGCGAGTTTCGAGGGTATCTGTGTCGACAACAAATTCCGGTCCTTCCTGCATTTCACCTTGCTGCAGGATCATGTCGAAGGTCTGATCTGCCATAGCAATGTTCCGCTCAACGGAGAGGACACGCGCAAGTTTGCGCCCGACGACTTCGCGCACTGGGAAGCCGCGTTCTGTCGCATCCTTGTAGAGATCGAAGGCGAGATATGCGCGGTCTGAGGTGACGAGCGCGAGGATGAATACTTGATAGACGCCAGAGATGGCATCATGCATGCGACGCTCCAGAAGATCCTGGACAAACTTGTCCGCAGTTTTTAGAGGAGCATCCAAGGACATGATGCACATTCTGGACGCGATGGCGAGGTGGGGATTGTGGAAGCTAATGAGCGATGTTAATGGAGAGTGCTCGAATATCCAGAACAGGCAGGCGGCGATGTTGTTTTGGATTTTTAGTCGCTCGCGCTTTCGGCTGTTCCAAATGCTGCCTGTGGTTTGAGTAAATGCCTTGCGCAGATTAGTGAAGATGGAGGCGAGTAGGTGACGAATGAAGATGAGATGGTCGGTGGTCTTCCCTAGGTGGGCGATGTTGGAAAGCCGAATGGCAGTGCCAGTGCTGCTGAGAGGTTTCAGACTGCCCTGGTCTTCTAGAGTCTTGTAGAGGTTTGTGAGGTTGCTGAGGGCAGATTGGACAGATTCAGAGTCGCCTAAGTCGATGAGACGGAGGATGTTATCGCCGGCTTCCGCCAAGCGTGGATCAAGCCTTCTGGAGGGGAGTGCGGCTGCATTGACACCTTGGCCATATTGCCACCTTAGCGAGTCGGAGTTCCGCTGGCGAGGCTTTGCAAACTCGCGTGGGCGAGATTGCTGCTTTGGCCGGGAAGAACGTCGCTCATCATGGGGCGGGCCGCCAGACGAAGGCCGCTGCTGGTCACGTCTCCGACTTGGACCAGGGGAGGAAGCAGACGGTCTTTCGGAAGATGAGGAGGGACGCCTTGGATCTGACGGGGGCATTAAATCGTGTTCGGATCTGGCGGGGTCGAACATGGAGGCCGCTGATCCAATCTGAGACTGTGAAGATGCCTCAGCCAGAGCGCTGCTCATGGGCGACTTGGTGTAGAGCATGGAATCTACAATGCTATCGATGGCTTCGATAGCGCGCGCCTTGCCCTTGTCGAGGAAGGACCGCGCTGGCGACACGGAGTGACCATCGTAGGCGTAGTTTGCTTGTAAGGCGAGAGCAGGTTGAAACTGCTGTTCGTGGAAGAGGGCAGCAAAATGTTCCCTGAGCGAAAGTCGCGGTAGGGAAAGCTTCCCACTCATGTGCCCTAAGAGAGCAGAGTGAATGCGTGTTGCAGTCGCTTCCTTGTACCGCGCGCTGACACCGCTGCTGGGAAGGGGAAGCATAGGCAAAAGACGATGGTCAGCAGTAGCATTCATTGCGCATTCAGTGGGAGCAAGGCGAGGGAGACTTACCTGTTCTGGCTGCTCCTGGCTCCCCAGCGTTGCCGTCAATCGGAAAGGGAGTCGCCCGCCACCTCAACTATGGCAACCGCTGCTGATGGAAGACGTGCTGAGTCGAGTGTATGCTGTTGCCGCTGTTGCTGATGATGTCGTCGATCTTCGCGCGTCTTTCTTCTTGCTGCTTGTGTGTTTGGTCAGCTCCTCAGCTTTTCAGTTGTAAAACAGGCGTATTTTGAGAAATGAGATGGAACGGGAGAAAGACGAAACTGCTGTAAAACGGCCCAGCTGGAACGGGTCCCGAATGGTTGGATGATGAGCTTCTCAAATTTTTTGGGAGCTTCGCCTCGGCTCACGACCACGACTTCGAAGCGCGGACGCAAAGGAGAGAATGGCAGACACAGCATCAGGTTCAAGTCAGCAGCGACGCCGGAGTAGCAGCAACGCAGGAGAGGGAAGCAGCAAGAAGCGCAAGTCCCTTCCTCACTCTGCGGACAAGAACGGCGCCGACGACAGCCGCGGGCACGCTGACAGTCCAGCCAAGAAGCTCAAGTCGGCTCTCAAGGCTTCATCATCATCGTCACCAGCAAAACAAAAGGCGGGTCAAGCAACGCTCAAGCTTGCGCCTTCCTTCCAATCCGGACAGTATGCAGCTGCACTGAGTGAGTATATGCGGTGCTTCCGTCCATGTCAAGCAGCATATATGCTAATCGTTTCTCTCTTTTTTTTATTCCAGCCTCCTCCGCAGGCTTCGAGCTGCCTGAGGACATCAGCTTCTCAGCAGAGGTCGTCAATCTATCGCGCGGCAACAACGGGAGCAGCGGCAGCAAGCAACGCGCTCGTGCCGGCGATGAAGCAGCCCTCTACCTCAGCGGTCAGGACGACGTCATGTTCTACCGAAACACCAACTGGAGACCAAAGCCTCTCACGCCAGAGGGCAAGAGACCTCCTGCAGACAAGGGTTACAGTGGACAGTATGTTATCTCTCGAGGCTTCTTTCCTTATCTGGGCCCCAGCTGACAGGACCCGTCCTTCCCCATCAACATAGGTACCTCGTCGGAGTTCGCGACCCGACCACCAACACCATCACTCTCCATCGCGCTCCCATGTTTACCATGACCAGACTCATCACCTCTCTCGAAAATCTGAATTCGATCAAGGACGAGGATCTTGGAGCATCAGCCGACTGGTCCGCCCGCGTCGCAGCACGACGTGACCTCGGCGACGCCTTCGGTACCAAGAAGGCCAAGGCTACTGTACGAGCGCAGGACCGTCTCAAGGTTGACGCGTCCAACATGACCTCCATGCTTGACGAAGTAGCAGAGGGAATCAACGAATCAGCCGCCATCTTGCCTAGCGTAGAGACCATCACAGAAATCGAGGCAAAGGGCAAACCAGGTCCCATTCCCAACATGGCAGCTACAACACCAGCGGAAGTCTACGCGCCCAATACCCTCATCCCGCCATCGATCCTGAATTCCCTCCCTATTCAACGTCTCATAAAATCCGAAGACGAAGCTAGTATGCGTAAGGTCCTGCCTCACCCAGGTCCACCACACTCCGACTGGATAGCATCCCGCATGTGGGCACTCGTCAAGCGCATCAACGCCAACAGCGCCAACGGAGAAGGCGGGATCCTCCGGACCAACCGCGACGATGCTCGGGTCAAGCTTCGTATGGCGGTCTACCTTGCTTTGCTCTGGGCGTTCCGGAAGAACCGAGGTGTGCTCGATGACAAGCCCACTCTCATGGGCAAACTCCGCATCGACGGCGCAGCCAACGGAGAACTCATCGTTGATGATCTGCTCAGTCGCTTTGCTGAGACGCCAAGAGGCGGAGGAAAGTGAGTTTATGCCTAGTGCTCGAGACCCTGGAAAGAACACCGTTTTTGCTCATACATGCGTTTGTCGTGTACCTTTTCAGGCCCATCCTCACCACTGCGTCCGAGACAAGGATCTCCACGCACATCTGCGCCCTCGCACTGCATCTCGACGACTATGCTGTCGATCCGCATGACCTTGCCCTGGCTCTCAATATTCAATCAGCAAAGTGAGCATGCCTCCGAGACGAAATCCTGGAATGCCAGTGTAACTTCAGACTGATGCTCTTTCTACCTTTCTCAGGATGATAGATTACTTCAAATCGATTGGATGCACTGCAAGTGATGTCAGTGTGCCCGTCGCGACACCAAGCTCGAATGCGCTCGAAAGCTCTTCTGCCTCGATTCGTAAAGGTACGTCTCTGACCTGGTTGGTACCTTGCCTGTTTTGTACCCGCGATTTCGCTCATCAGTTCATTTCTGCTCCGTTTATAGAACGTCGCCTGGTGCTCAAGCTGCCGCTCAAGTTCCCTCAGAACAAGCGCCGCGCGCCCCCCAAGGCTCGATGAGTCTCCATATGGTTGCCTTCTAATCGAACTGTACGAAACTTGACACCTTCGAGCCATAGAAAACTCGATTCATTGTTCCTTCATACAGCGATATGGGAGAAGAGATAGAAAGAAGACGCCTGGAAGGATGTGGAAACTGGAAACTGAGAGCAAAAGAGTACGTAATGTTCAATACATGTTTTCGAGGATGGTGAGGTAGCAGACGAGTCCCAAGAATTTGATCGCTGCGATGGCAGCGATTGAGTAGAGCATGAAGCTGCGAAAAGTAATCAATGGGCAGGAGGACGGTCAATACCTAGCTTTACTCCGCTTCTGCCAAACTTGTCGTACAAACGGTACGTACTTCATGTATGTTGATCCGCGTTGCTCGCATATTGAGGCAGGTTGCCGGCTGACAGCTCCTGTCCATAGACTTCTGCCCTGCTCGATGCTCAGCCTGGCCATAGTGAGAAGCAGAAACGTCAGATCAGTAACGTACAGCCAAAAGAACCCATCTCAGATGCTCTTTGAACTCACACAATTATCGCGAGAACCACGTTGGTTCCAACCCAGCCGAGAACGAGGGCTGTTCGGAAACTCGAGTAGTAACTGTGTGCAACGAACAACTACAGTCAGCCATCGTGGAAGCCAGGCGAAGTTGTGTAGCATCATAAGACGACCGGCCACTCACTCCAAAGTCCTCTCTCGTTCTCTAGCTTCCCTCGCATCTCCCGTCTCCATCTTCCGATCCAAACGACGCTCCAGTTTGTCGGTCAAGAAGTCCTGCTGCGTGATCCGAGCCATGCACGAACGATAACTTGCTTCGAGCCGGTCCAATTGTGGGATACTGACGGGTAGTTCGTCTTCCTCCGCAGGATTCGTCCTCGGGGCACGGAAGTCCTTCGAGCTGCTGTCTTCGGTCTGACCTTTCGTGCCCCAAGCGAATGTGTTCGTGTTGCTGAAGGCAAAAATGTTGAAGATGTTCTGCGAACGATTCGATGGTCTCAATGTCAGCAAATGTAGTCGAGGAGGCTCGCCTTGCACGGTAGTTACTCACGACACTAGATTGAAGAGAGAGTAGCGTTGATGGAAACATCTGCGTCAGTCAAAATAGCGGACGGCATTCAGATGGCGCCACTCACTATGTTGGGGAGATCAGAAGGTACTGGAATATCGAAGTGAAGACATGGGCAGGTTGCATGACCAAACAACTGGAGCCAACAAGAACAACATGTCAGTTCTGCCCACTGACAACATCCTGTCAATCGCGTTACTACACTCACGCGCTGAGGAACCAGAGGCCGTAGGTACTGTGATGTGAAGTACAGCTGAGTCAGGTCGTTTTCATCGTGACGGATGCACAGAACGAACTCACCTCAGGGCCGCGACCCACAGCTTCGATGTGTTGCAGTCCACGAACGTGTTATGCCAATTCCAGCCACCAGGACGCGACCGAATCTCCTCTGCAGTGACAAAGACCTGCACAAATCAAGGAAACGGTGAGCTACGTGGTCACTTGTAGAAGAACGCTACAGTACTTACCAGATATCCCGTGGCTGATAATCATGGTTGATCATATTGAAGTCCGTTGAGTGAACCAGTTCCTCTCTCTTCTTAGATCAGTCTACTCACCAGCAAGGACCCATAGCACAAGAATGGCATAGAAGAAAGATGCCATCTTGAAGAACCACTGACTTGCCACTCCATTCGGCTTGTTGCCCAGGGATATTACCAAGACTGTACCAGTCACACCTACGTACACCCAGGTGAGGAAGACGACCGGAACGTCTGCAGATGAAAAAAGAGATGTAGTGAATAATTATTTTTTTGCTGATATGGAAGTGCTCGATCCAACTTCAAAAACCCACAGATACCAGGGTAGTTCCCAGTGTCACCGCCGTCGTAGCCGTGCTTGCGGTTGATCTGCTGGACGAATGCGTCCGAGACTACGCAAATCACAAAGAGCATAATAGATGTGAGCTGAGCGATCAAGACGGAATGCACCATGCAGATTACCACTTACTGTAGAAGAAGGAGATGAAGAAGTTGGCCGGCTGCAGCCAGGCGAACCACAGGTTGAAGAGGTTAAACAGCCATTGCAGATGCAGCAGGAAGTGGCGACCCTGTTAACATGCAAAGGTGAATGTCCAGATTCAGCAACCTCCCCTAGTTGGCAGTATCGCACGGAGCAGAGGTATTGTAACTCACAGCATGGTGCCTGGATCGATACAGTTGCCCGAAGCATAGGACGGCATGCCAACTGGTAAAGAAACTGCCATTCAGCCAGCGTCTCCGCTGCAGAATAAGCTCGGATAGATCCAGCACCGGATCTGTTTCTGCGATGGCATGTCGATTGTAGAATAGCTTGTTCCGCTGCCAGGACCAATGAGAGGGATCAGTCGCCTTTTCGATCACCTGTTCGGTATCCGGATTCCCAGTACTCACCTCTCCTTGTTTGCTGACAAGTTCCCAGCACAATATCCGATCTTCAGCCAAGTACGAGTTCCTTGTCACCAGCCCGTCAGGCTGACGGTTGACCTTAGCCCGTGCCTCTGCCTTGGCAATTTCGACATCGTTCACCATCGGTCGATAAACCGCATTCATCTCAGACAGGTTCTTCTGCCGCTCCCCGAACTCGCCCGCGAGGTAAGTAGCCAACGGTCCTCGCCCGGTCGCAGGGTCGTTCAGCAAGGCTGCGAAGCGATAGCACGAGAATGCTCCCGGCAGGACGGACACAAATCCGAGCACGGTCTCTAGTGGTTTGTCGAGCTGTGCAACGTGCAGATTCGGTTGAGCCAATGGCGCGGTCCAGCTGTGAATATCAGGCAGGGACTTACAATGTTGGACGTCTTGTACTCGAAGTTCTGGGCAGCAACAAGCGGATTGCCTAGGTCTTTGTTGCCTCGTCCGAGAGAGGTACGAATCTCACCGCATGTACCCGCAATGTCTACATTAAGATAAATCGGCCGCCAGAGGTGCCAGAGCGCATTGTCGAACGGCCGCGTCCCGACGTCGAGGAGGACACACGCTCGCGGCTGCAAGATGGAGCAGAGGGAGAAGAACCACCTGTGCGAATTGACTGATTGGAGGGTTAAGGATCTAAAAGTCAGTACTCCACAAGGCCACTGGTGCGTGTGAGGGGAAGCCAACTCACTCTTCTTCATGTTCCTCGTCTTCATGCACAGAATCGCCTGCACAGGAATTCGAGGTGGCGGCACCCGAACATCGCCATGCTCTCGCGCGGCCCAATCGGGAGAGGGCACTGAGATCGTGTGCTCGAAAAGATGTGCACGAATCTCGTCGCCGAGTACAGTCTTTCGCACGCGCGGCTTGCCGTCGTCGGATGTTTCCCAGAGACATGATGGTTGATACAAACCCATGGCCTCCAGGTTGTCCCTGGAATGGCAAGCAGAACTGGTAAGCGACATGTGTGCCTGCGGAACGCGTGTATGTAAGAACTTACAAGACTCTTGGGTCAGCAGGACCATCGAGCACAATCACCAGCACGATCTTGAGCCAGCTGTTCGGATAGAACCAACCACTTCAGAGCCCA
>RDSH01000250.1:0-28794 GCA_009428295.1 Tilletia walkeri
CCCCCCCCCCCCCCCCCCCCCCCAAGAACACGCCCAAGAGAAACTGAAAAGAAAAGAGACTTAGATTCTGCAAGGTAAAAAAGGAGCCACGTCCAGCATCTTCAAAGTAAAATGATACTTTCGCAATGGAAAGGGCGCTTCAGAACTCCAACACCTCAACAGCATACTCGCCCACCAACAAACTGGCCTCCTGCATCATCCTCCTCTTCGTCCGCCCCGCCCCGTCCTGGGCGGGGACGTACGCAACCCCACCACCCGTCATACTTCGCGCCTGCACATCACCCGCCGCCAGCACCTCGTCGGCGACGCCCTCCAACCCCTTCTTTGCCTCCTTCTTCGACTTCTTCTTCTTCTTCTTCTTTTCCGAGAGACGCGTGTGTCGAGAGAACGGATGATGTTCCCGTAAGGCAGGATGGACCGCCCCATCCCGCTCTAACCCTCCTTCCTCCTTCCCGACCTCACTCTCAACCGCACTCCGCGCCCGATCGGAGTCCAGAACCGCAAAGGCGTGCAGAGGACCTAGTAGCAGCGAGAGCGAATTGAGATGGGCAGAATGGGCCGCCAGTGCTTTGGACAGGTTGTCCAGCATGGTCTGGGCTTGCACGGAGGAGGAGGAGGAAGAGAGGAGGGTGGGGAAGAAGGTGTCGAGTAGGTCCGTCACGAAAAGGACGATCTGGATTCACAAACAAAGGGTCAACGGGTCAGCCAGAGAACGAAAACTGCAAAACTAGAACAGAAAAACTCACCTCATCCAACCGCGGCAACTGCCCTTCATTCACCATCACCTCCCCACCCTCAGCCCACCCACTCCTCGCCAAAGGAACCCTCCCCCACTCCTCAACCCACTCCCGCAAAATCTCCGTAAGCACCACAACACCCTGCACGACCTCGTCTCCAGCCGCCCGACCCGCCAGCCTCAAATGCCGCTGAAGCGCAATACGGACCAACGGTCTCGAAAGAGGGATGGGCAAGAAGGCGCGGAGGTAGTCCTTCAATTCCGGGGGCGTGGGTAGGAGCGTCACCATCGTCCGTACGAGCTCGTCTTCCTCTAGATCAGGGCGGGTACGGAGGGCGTTTAGGACTGCGGCCCAGTCGGATGTAGCGCGCAATTGAGCGAGGGTCGGAGGTGCAAGGCCACTCGATGGAACACTATTCCCAGTCCCATTGACGACCACCGCCACCGCCTTCTCCTTCTCCTCCTGCACTGGCACCTCACCACCTTTATTCTTCCGAGCCCTCCTCTTCTCCTTCTTCCCCTCCACAACACCCTCGCTCCTCCCAATCCAGCGCGCAGTCATCTCTCCCCTCCCCAGGATGTGCCGGACGGAAGATTGCAGAGGGAGTGTGTACGGAAGGACGACCGAGTTCGAATACTGCGTACCTGCACGACTGTTGTTCGCCACCGACGATGCACCTTTGCTACTCCGTCGTCCACCGGTGGTCGTTGGTGGTGGAGCAGAGACAGCAGGCACAGTATTGAGGACGACGATGACCTGACCACCGGCCGAACGAGTAGCCCCAATATCCAACCCCGGATCTTCCTCCGCCGCTTTCCCTCCCATGGAGAAATGAGGCGGCAAGAGCCCACTGACGTCCGTCTCTGCTACGACTGCCTCCAAAGCCGTGTCGAAGATGACAGCCTGTACGCGTGGCTTGAGAGACTTGTTCTTCAGACCTGCCTCCGCTGCTGTTGAGCTGGCTGTGGGAAGGACGAGACCGATGAGAAGTAGGTGTGTTGAGGAGAGGGATAGGATCGAGGCTGGTTTGGAAGGAGAGGAAGGGGATGGGGAGGGAAGTCGGAAGTGGAAGTGGTTTAGGTGGATTGTGCGGGTCAGGGTTAGAGTGGGCGTTGCGTTTGATGTGAGGACGAGGTGGTAGAGACGCAGCTGTCCTCCTCGAGCTGGAAAGAAGAGTTTAAGAGCTCAAGTCAGTTTGCAAACATTCGTCAAGGGGCACGAGTCCAGGGGGGAAATACTCACTGAGAATGGCAAGATTCCCATCCGGATGAAGTGTGCAGGACAGAACGTCGAGTGCACCCAGCGAACTCTCCGTCTCATCACCTGTTCCAAAGCCAGGAACATCGACATCCTTCAAGAATTGCACCCGATCCGCGGCCGCCGGGTCTTTCCCCCTACTCTGGATGAGGACCGTCGAGAGCCGAAGACGGCCCTTTGGATCAAGCAGGGGAGGATCGACAGGCAAAGCGTGAAGATCATCCATGACCTGAAGAGCCGATTTGCGACCTCCCTTAGCCCCACCCGCTCCATTCGTCTTCTTGTCGGTGGTAGTAGTGGGAAGACAGGGGGATGCGATGCGGAAGGCGAGAGCGGAGACGCGTTCGTGTTGGATGAGGGAAGGGTCTGTGCCTCGGAGGAGATGAAGAGCAGGTGTAGAGTCGAAGAGGGCAAAATGATGTGTGATGCTCTTTGGCTCTGTCGTTGGAGGAGCCCAGGTGAGGAGAGGCTGGATGGAGGGAGCATTGTCTGGTTCGGAGGGGCTGTGTTGGAAGAGTGAGATCTGGGCGGAGTGCGCATGTGAGGCTGCTATTTCTGAAGTGTTGAGGAGATGGAGTGATTCGATGGGATCCTTGATGAAGATGTCTGAGGAGGAGAGGATGGTCTGTGATTGGGTGGGCGGTGGGCGGTGGGAGGATGTTGGTGCTGTGTTTTCGATGTATGCGCGTAAGGTGGGCTGTGGCTGGGTGAGGGTGATGTAGGTTGTTCTTGTGGATGATTGGAGGGTGGTGATGGGTGCTGCTGGACCGAGAGTTTCGCCTGCTGCTGGGTCTAGTGAGAATGACTGTGTGGGAGGGATGTGCAGGGTGCTTGATGATGTAGATGAAGAGGGAGTAGGGATGTCTGCTGTGAGGGAAGCTGCTCCTGCTGATGGATCTGAGGTGGAGGGTGCGGTAGTTGACTGTGCGGTGGAGAGCAAGTGAAGAGTGTTTGTGTTGCAGTTTGCGATGATGGTGAGGTTGCGGATTCGTTTGACTGCTGCTCGCTGTTGTTGATTCGAGGAAGAAGACAGTTTGTATGCTGATCCTACGCGTGTTGCTGCTGAGTGTGAGGATGAGGACGATGCGATAAGATGAGGCAATGCAGCCAGCGAAGGAATTCCATCGTCTTTGCTTCTGACTGTCGCTGCCATCTCTGCCTTTGCCTTTGCCTTTGCTATAAGGAATGCGAGCGATGGCAGGAAGGAAGTCCGCAAAGGCAAGAAGGAAAAAGTTTGGGCAAGGTGGAGCAAGGGAAAGGCTCCGAGGCAGATCGGGGGAAAATGTCGATATTTTGGAAATACGAGCATTTTTGAAACACGTGACTGTGGTGCAAGGTCTGTGCGCGTGTTGGACTTTCTTCCTGGTGGGCTGCCCTTTTTTTCACCCCTTCCTTCGCAGCATGAACTCGAGGCGACCTGAATGTATGCTGTCTGCTGTATGCTGAGCGCGCGCTAGAGAGAGAGAGAGAGAGAGAGAGAGAGACTGAAGTGAAGTGCTGCTGAATGATGAGAATTGCGCGGGAGAAGGTGTTGGTTGTGTTGGTCTGCATTCAGTCCGTTGCCATCGCCTCCCTCCTCTTCTTCTTACTCCGACAACAACCTCCTTCTTACCACCACCACCACCTACACGCACCTCACTCATCTCCACCTCACATCCCACCCTCAACACTCTCCAACATGGCCACTGAGCAGAGTCAGTATTGGCAATCTTCTCCTGCTCATTGAAACACGCATACACTGACACGCACACCTCCCTCACACCCCCTTCAACAGCTTTCATCATGATCAAGCCCGTCAGTAGCATGCGCTCATCTCTTACGCTCACTGCGCACCCTCCTTGCTGACTCTCTCCTCTCCCTCTGCTATTCATCTCACACAGGACGGCGTCCAGCGCGGTCTCTGCGGCGAGATCATCAAGCGGTGAGCATATATTGTCCTACCTCATCACTCCCCTTGAATGCTCACCCTCACCCACTCCCCCCCCCCCATCTTCCACAGATTCGAGCAGCGCGGATACCAGCTCGTCGCTACCAAGCTCGTCCACGCTTCTGTCGAGCACCTCGAGGCCGTGAGTTCTATTCTCTCCGGTGCTCAGTACATGCTACCTGAATTAGTTAGGCTGACTCTTTAACCCGTCACCGCTCTTAGCACTACGCCGACCTCAAGGTATGCATACATGCAGTTGCTGATTATCATTCTTCTTTCTAGTATTGACACTCACCCTTCCATTTCCTCGCGTTCTCCAGGGCAAGGGCTTCTTCCCCGGGCTCATCAAGTACATGAACTCCGGCCCCGTCCTCGCCATGGTCTGGCAGGGCAAGGACGTCGTCAAGCAGGGGTACGTATTACTTCTACGTTCACTTTCACCTGTCTTAATATCCCAATCCTCACTGACATCAATCGAAACAGTCGTGTCATCCTCGGCGCTACCAACCCCCTCGCCTCCGCTCCCGGCACCATCCGTGGTGACTTTGCCCTCGACGTCGGACGCAACGTCTGCCACGGCTCTGACGCCGTCGAGAGCGCCAAGCACGAGATCGAGCTCTGGTTCGGCAAGCAGGACCCCACTGTCAGCTACGCGCCCCGCCCTTGGCTCTACGAGGTAAGTTTTTCTGTTCCTGTCTCTCTGGAGGGACGCGCTCTGAGGCTGACAGTTTTTATCTCCTGCAGTAATCTACTCGCCCCTTCCTCTTGCCGCATGTCAAGGATTCTACTTAGGACACTCTCCCGCTCCTTTCCTTTCCTTGCCCAAGACATGGCCCCCGAGTCTTCTCTTAATTCAAAATTCAATCTACTTTTGAGACACGAAAAGAATGATCTGCAAAAGATTTTTAGATGTTTCGCTTTTGAAAATTTTGGCTGCGTAAACTTAGAGCTAGCCTTGAGCTTTCTTCGCCACTTTCCCTTCCTCACTCTCGCTGAAGTTTTCCATCGAGCACAGATAGAAAGAAAGAGAAAATGCTGAGGACGTGGGCTTCGGTGTCTGGTGTCGCGGTGCCAGCGGTTGTGGGAGGTGCGAGGACGAATGCGGGAAGACGAGCCTTGCTGGATTCTGCGAGGTCAGCGTCGTCCAGAAGTCGACCATCTCGAATGCTCAGTACTCGACCTCCCGTGTCCTCCCCTCATCCATCCTCAAGCTCGCCCTCCTCCGACCTTCGAACTCAGCATCTTCACAACAAGCCTGCGTCGTCGCCAGCAGAAGAAGAAGAAGAAGAAGGAGACCTCGTCGACCGAGCCCTGTACTTCGTCAACCTCTCCAAGAAATTCACAACCGCTCCTGAATTCAAGAAACATGCCGCACACATCACATCCCTCATCCTCCAACTCCGACCCATCAACACCGGCCCGCTCTCAAAGCAGTACGGATCAGCAGACAAAGCTTGCTTGATCCTCTTCAAAAATGCTCTGGAGTGTTTGCAGCGAGTCATCGCGCTCGGTGAACCCTTCCGCGATTCGACACTCGCGGCGCTGATGACCGCGGCCACTCGGACGATTCAGGATCAAAAGGCCCTCTTCGAAGCGCTCTTGGGGTTCGTGCGGACGGTCCAGCTCATCAGACCATCTACCTTCCTCTCCAGTGGGACAACGGACCACATGTCCAATATCCACGGCCGGAAAGGTCCAAGTTCCGCCGAAATCTTCACTCAACGAATTCTGTCCTCGCTCATCACCGCACTCGGTAAAGCAGGTCTGCCTCACCTCGGCGAGCGACTCATCCAGGAATCAGCATCGACCGATGGCCAGCCCCTCGCACACTACATGCAAAGTATCGGCCTCAATGCCCCTCGACCCCCCTCCGATCCCAAGAAATCCCAGCTGCAAGATCCAGATCGAGGGACAAGTCATCAATCCCCACAAGCTCGCAAATCAGCCCTCCACGCCTACGACATCCTCATCCTCGCCGAACGTCGTCGCAAATCTTGCATCGAAGACCCACAAGATCCTTCGAACCCTCTGCCAGACATGACTCGAATCCGACTCGGACCGTGGTCCACCCAACCGAACGTCTGGGCCGCTCTTGTAGGTGCCCGGCTCGAGGTGGGGGACGAGAATGGGGCGGATGTGTGGTTGAACATCTATCGGGCTCTCGTTCATCACAAACGGTGGTTGTCCCACGACGATGAGGAGGTAGGAGGAGGCGAGAAGGGGGATAGGACGAAGTGGTTGCCAGACCCATCACCCCGTCCCTACCTCCTCCGCGCCCAAACACGCGTCCCCCATTCCAAACCGCGCAAATACGTCTACAAGAAGATCGCAGACGCCCGAGCGAAGGAGCCGGACCTCGTAGCGCCCTATCAGACCGTCATCGTCCGGGAGATGCTGAGACACATGCAGAGGGATGCGGTACCCTTGGATATGGTTTTCAGTAATTTCTTGATTGGGTTTGAGGCGAGTTGTGAGAGGTTGGGAGACGCGTTGGATCTGGTTGAGCGGACGTTGAGGATGGCGGGTAGGGCGGTGTCGTCTTCAGGGAAGGAGGACGGGGACGAACAAGGGTCCAGATCAAGAGACGGCGGCGCAAAGGAGGAGAGCAGTCGGTTACTCGAAGAGCTAGGTCCTGGATTCCTAGCCAGTCTAGCAGAGATCCACATCCGTCGATCCAAAATCCTCGCTCGGATGGGGAGAGATATGACCATGGACAACAACAGCGGAAGTGGGGCAGCCGGAGGAGATCTAGCGGAACGGGAGAGGAGGGAGTTCATCGCCAGTACGATCTTCACGCCGGATCGACATCCTGTTGCGCATTATTTCTGTGCACAGAGTCCGGGGGAGACGTTGGCGCTCTGGTTGGAGTTTGTGGGGATTGAGCGTGGGGATAATAAGAAGGGGCGGTGGGTACGGGCAGGGGATCGGGATGAGGACTTGAGTGATGTGGAGGTTGAGGCTGGGTGGGCGACGCAGGAAAAGGAGGATCCTGCTGACGAAGAGGAGGAGGAGGAGGAGGACGGGAAGGATCTTGATGAGGATTTGCACGAAGAGGCAGGGGTGGAGGATGCCACATCCACGAACGAGCACGAGCACGGACAAGGATCTGAACCCTCGTTCAACAGAGCACGCAACACACGCCGAAGACCACCCATGCGTCTTCAAGCCTGGACCCGACGCTATCTGAGCAGTCTCCTCAGTGCCCCCGCCTACGAATACCCACACGCCCTCCTCCTGCTCGAACAGCTCGACTCGCGTCAAGCAGGGCTGTACGCCGTCGGCTATGGATTGGTCACGGATGTCCTTGCGGCTCTCTTGAGGTCCGGGCATACGCACGTGCTGAGACATTTTAAGGAGAAGGATCGGGAGAGGAGTTCTGAGGAAGGGGGTGGGGAAGAAAGTCCTAGGATGACATTTTCGCAGGAGAGTAATGAGCGGGAGTCTGTCACTACCGTCACTCTGGAGCGGAAAGTCGATTCGTCTATATCGACCTCAGTCCAACAGGCACTCCACTCATCAACGCACATAGCACTCATCACCCACCTGCTCTCCTCCGCCTCCCTCGCCGAACTGAAATATACAGCAAGGGCCTACCTCGAACTCGCCGCCGAATCGCAGGATGGACAACTCGACACGCACACTCTCGAAGATGGGTCGGCATTCCACTCTGCCCTTAAGGCTGTCGCACGAGCTAAAGGAGGAGTAGATGGCGTCCCACCTCTAGGAGTCGAATGGGCCCGGAATCTCGTCCTAGACACCTCAAGAGAAGTCGGGGGCCAGACTCGCGTACTTGCCAGTCGATTGTGGATCAATGAAGGTCCGTTGGAGAGTCAAGTTCAGGAGGAGGTGAAAGCGGAGGCGTGGGATGAAGAGACGAGGGCGGAGCTGTTGGAGATCATCATGGAGCGGACGAGTGGGGAGGTGCAGATGAGGAGGGAGAGGCTGAGAAAGGCTTGGCCGACTGAGCTTCTGGGGTTGCTCGAGATGGGTTCGGACGGGGTCAAGACACATAAGACAGATGGGTGCTTTCGATCCTTGAAGCAACATCATCAATGAAATCAAAGCACCACTCGCTCCATCAAGGAAAAGGAAGTGATCTCAACAGGATCGATTGGATTCAAAGGACAAGGCCTGAAGAAAGTGGGGAGGCCAGCGGCGCAGGGATCTAGCGAGAGACGTTTAGAGAGGGGCTGGGCTTTAATGGGAGAAGGAAGCAGAAGCAGCTTGGAAGAGAAAACTGAAGGAAACAAAAAGAACGGCAGAACAGAAGGAAACGGAAAAAGAATAATAGGAGGGGGTTTGGGGTGCGAGCATGCTCCTCCATCTAGGCGGCGAGTGTTTGGCCCGTTCGGGGAAGCCTGAGAGCAGCAAGGATGGAAGGGCGAAGACGGAAAAGACAGGGGGGAGTAAGAAGGGAAGAAGCTTTTGAGGAGATCAGAAGTACACGGGACAGAGAAAGAACAAGACCTTGTTTTCTTCTTCGAGATTTGCTTGCACGGCCGTTTGAAGAAAGAGGAAAAAGCTCCTCCTCCCTCCACGGAAAGGAGACGGGAATTTCAGGAAGCAGACTTCTCTTGTATGCATGGTTGTAGTTCAGGTGTTGTCGAGATGTCGAAAAGCGAGTGCCGAAATCTAGGAAGGCCATCTTGAAGGAGTCGGACCCCCAGCCAAGAATCGCCTGTGCAACCCCCATCAGAGCCCAGCCAACGCGCTCTTAGGCTTCTTCACCTTCTTCGTCGACGACCCGCCCAGCCTCTTCTCCGGCGGCACATGACTCATCGAAACCCGCTTATTCTTCCCAGCAGGCGAAGCAGCAGCCCCATTCGTCTTCCCTCCCACCGTCCGCCGACTCGTGTCCTCGTCCGAACTATCCTCCTCAATAGTCTCATCCGAGTCGCTGTCCGACGAAGAAGACGAAGACCGGCCCTGCTGATGAACAGGGTTCGTAAGCCCACTAAGCAGATGCTTAGGGTGCGCCACACTCCCATCAAACCCCACCGAACCAGGCGGCATCGTCCCCGACTGAGCATGCGGCGCAGCATGCGAAGCTGAGCCAACACTCTGCTGACTGCCGGAAATGTTCGAAGCTTGCGAATCACCACCGTAGCCAAAGTTAGGCATCAGCCCAGGAAAGCCCATCCCGCTTTTGCGAAAAATCGTTGGCTGCAGACTGGTAAGCTTCGTGTAGGGCGAGAACGACGAAGTTGACGCATTCGGCGCAGCAGCAGCAACGCTCTCCTGCGATGCTTGGAGCTGATCCAACTCCTCCGCAGCCGCAGCAGCAGCATGATGCGTAGAAGTAGACGCCGCACTCTTCCTATTCCCCCTCAGATTCTGAGACTTCAACCACTCCTGGATCTCCCGCTGCGCATCTCGCTCAGGCTGCTTCTTCCGCTGCAGAAGTGCCTTCAGCTGATCCAGCCGTTCCCGGAGCTTCGGAACATCGCCCTGGAGGATCCAGGGGCATTGAGAAACCCCATGGTCGTCCTCTGTGGAGCAGATCCCACAGAACAGGTTGGAAGAAGCCGCGCCTGATTTGCGTGGAGAGGTGACTTCTTCCGTCGATATTCTAGCTGACGAGCGGGTCGGGGTCGCGGCCGGGGCCGGTGCAACGGAAGCAACAGAAGCTGAACCAGCCGCAGCCTCCGCAGCTGCAGCATCAGTCTCGTCCTCATCCGGCTCGCCCTCCGCATCCTCATCGACATCTGTACCTTCAACCTCATCATGCTCAGCATCGTGCGTCTGATCCTTGTTGGTCGAATCCGAATCCGCCTTGCGCTTCATCCGGGGTACAGTCACACCCTGGCTCTTCAGCCATGCACCCAACTTCTTCTCGAGCTTCAGGTCGCGCTGGGGCATCGCCTTGAGTATGACAAGGCGTGAGCGGACCTTGTTGGTGTTGGTTGCGTGTAGCCAAGGACACTTCAGGAAGGGATGTGCCACAGGAGAGGAGCATATGAGACAGCCTCGGGAGCCGGTTTCCGTCGATTGCTCAGCCTTTGCGGCGCTGGTAGAGGTTGAGCCGCGAGACGCAGCGGGAGCGGGAGCATCAGCAAGCTCGTCATTGTTCTCCTCGTCGTCGTCATCCTCGTCTCCCTCAGCATCAGCCTCTCCGGCGTCGGTCTCGTAGTTGTTGGGTGTGTCTGGGCCTGACTCTGTGTCGGTGGCCGTGGCGGTAGCCTTCTTGGTGCGCTTGCGGGTCTTGACCTTGTTCTCCTTGAGCCACAGCTTGAGATCCTTCTGAGCCGTACGCTCGTGACCCTTCTTCCTCTGCTGCAAATCCTTGAGGGTGTTGAAGCGAGCCTGAAGCTTGGGGTAGTCGCCCTCCATGATCCAAGGGCATGACTCTACCGCATGAGCGTCAGGAGAAGAGCAAATTCCGCAGCCCAAGCTCTTGCGCGATGTTGAGGATGAGGGTGCTGCGGGAGGTGAAGGTGCTGGAGGGTCTACGGCAGGGACGACTGCGTCTACGGCTGCAGCAAGTGCAGAGCTTGCAGCTGCTTTTTGGAGAGACCGAGAAGGTTCTGGAGCATCATGGATCTGATCAAATAGCTCTTCTGTGATGATAGCGTCGACGGCGATCTTGGTGCCGACAGGAGCATGCAGTGCCCACTGTTTGAAAGAGTTAAAGCGATTTTCTGTAGCCCGCCAGGTAGACGATGATATGAGGGAATCAGAATATAGTCCCCGAAAGCAAGACCCCGTTAACAAGCTGAGCGACACATACCATTTGTGAAGGTATAGTGCTCGGGAGGGGAGACCGACGAGTCGACGTAGGAGAAGTCGAACGTCGCTGTAGGTCCAAACCTGGTTTCGGTGATGAGATATTCCTGGAGCCAGACCAGGGAGCTGTCGACTGAGATCGGAACATGCAAGTTGTCCAAAACTTGACCGCCAACGCGAACTTTTATGCTTGCGAAGGCGACGTCGGGGACTTTCGGTGGTGGTGGAGGAAGCAGTGCACTGGCGGCCTCTGAGGCGGCCGTAGCAGCATTCTTGGCCGCTTTTCCTCTTGCTCCTCGACCAGCTGGAGGGAGTGCTGCGGTGGTGTTGTCGGGCGTCATGGTCTCATTGCCCTTATCGGTCATGCGCGACTCGTTCTCGGTTGTGGGAGCGACGACAGGCTTGGAAGCTGCTCGCCGGCCACGTCGTTTCTTTGCTGCTCCTTCTTCGCCATCGACATCTCCGTTTGTGTTGTTGTTGAGTGAGAGCTGAGAGGATGAGGGAGCGTCGGAAGCTGATAGCTGCGGGGGGTGTGACTTCTTGCGCTTTCGGACGGGTGTGCTTGATGCTGGACCTGGGCCAGCGGGCGTCTGTTCGAGGTTGGATGGGAGTGCTGGGAGTGGTACCGCTGCTGAAACTGACCGCGATGCTGCTGCCTTCGCCATTGTTGCTTTGTCTGCCTTTGTCTGTTGGTTGGGTGTCGTTTGTATGCTCCAATCAATCCAATGGCATGCACTTGGATCTTCGACGCGACAGAGAAACTTGCGTCTGAGTCTTCCGCCTTGCCTTCAACGCGTCTTCCTTCGCGTTTCCTGTCGCGTTGCCTTTGGGTGGGACGCGTCGAGGAAGAGGAGGAGGAGGAGGTGGGAGTTCTCCATGTTTACCAGGGGACGCGTCGGGAATATTTTGATTTATAGGAAGCACTATGAGACTCTCGAGACTGAGACTTTGAAGTTACGATAAGGTCACGATAAGAAACTCCCTCACCCACTCCTGACCTGACTGTATGCGCATTCATGCAAGTGGCCACCATCATCCACCACATCTCCAAGGCAAACAGAAATGGGAGCGCTGCTGTCGATTCCGCTGCTGGGTGTGGGTGGCCTCGCTGCTACCCTCGCGACGTCGTGTCTGTCTGGACTCGCGTTCTTCTGCACCTCGACCGCCGCCTCCGCCTTCTTCAAGCGCTGCAACTGCCAGTCCTCAATAGCAACACGCATCGGCTTCTCCCTCATCTTCCTCCTCGCCTCCCTCGCAGCATGGCTCTCTCTCACCCCCTTCTGGATGCACAAGATCGAGGAGTGGTCATACAACTACGTCAAGATGCACTGTGCCGACCGCGACAGGTGCTACGGTGTCCTCGCCGTCCATCGGATCACCTTCGCCCTCGCCTTCTTCCACGCACTCATCGGCATCTCCCTCATTGGCGTACGAGACAGCCGCACCCCACGCGCAGACATCCAGAACGGCTGGTGGGGGCCCAAGCTTCTTCTCTGGGTCGCACTCACAGCCCTCACCTTCTTCATCCCTAACGGCTTCTTCATATTCTGGGCCAACTACATCGCCCTCTTCCTCGCCTCCGCCTTCATCCTTGTCGGCCTCGTCCTCCTCGTCGACTTCGCTCACACCTGGTCGGAGACATGCTTGCAGAACTGGGAGGAGACCGAGTCCGATTGGTGGAAGTACACCTTGCTGGGATCGACCCTCGGTCTGTACGCTATCACCATCACCATCACAGCAGTCCTCTATGCATACTTTGCCCCCTCAGGCTGCTCCCTCAACCAATTCTTCATCTCCTTCAACCTCGCCCTCGTCTTCATCCTCACAGTCCTCTGCATCCATCCCGCCGTACAAGAGGCAAACCCTCGCTCAGGACTCGCACAATCAAGCATGGTCGCAGCATACTGCACCTATCTCATCGCCTCAGCCCTTATGAACCGCGATGATGTCCACTGCAACCCAATCACTCGCGGCCGAGGTGGCACCGCAAAGACAACCACCGTCGTTCTCGGAGCAGCCTTCACCTTCCTTGCGATTGCCTACTCCACCTCACGCGCAGCCACGCAGTCCAGCGCTCTCGTAGGCAAACGACGCGCACAGCTGAACTCAGCATCAGCATATCCATCCGCATCTTCCTCATACGGTGCATACGCCTACGGGCCCCTCGCAACACGCGGCGACTCTATCGATGGGAACGCAGCGAGCGCAGAAGCTGGCACGGCAGACGCTATCACCTCCCAACCCACCCGCAAGGACTCCCTCCGCATCCAAGCACTCATGGCAGCCGTCGAAGCAGGATCCATACCCGCCTCCGCCCTCGACGAAGAAGATGAAGATGACGACGATGACAGCTCATCCATATTCGACGGTACCTCCTCTTCCTCCCGCCGCAACGAGAACGACGACGAGAGACATGGCACACGATATAATTATGCCTTCTTCCATCTCATCTTTGCCATCGCGGCATGTTATGTCGCCATGCTCCTCACGGACTGGCGGTTCGTCAAGCTCGCCAAGGACGCCCTGCCGATCGATGATGACGATGCTCCTCTCGGAGCGCCTATCGTCTTTATCGGAAGAAGCCCGACGGCGATGTGGATGCGCGTCGTCTCCAGTTGGCTATGCATAGTCATCTACGCTTGGTCCCTTGTCGCTCCTGTTCTCCGTGAGTTCTCATCAACTCCCATCCCCCTTGATCTGATCTTCATTCATGCTGACTCGCATCTATCCTTTCCCCTCACAGTGCCCGACCGTTTCGGCCTCGACTGACTTAACGTTTGACCCCTTCCACTGCTCTGCTACGATACCACCATACACTCTGTACATTTGTCTCGCAACCACTCCTCGTCCTTGGGCACGCTCGTCTTTATCTTTGTCTGCAGATGGTCCTCCAGATCTGTTGCACAGGCAATGTGTGAGTGAATTGGCAAAGAAGGACCCAGAAAAGAAAGGTGGGACAGCAAAATACAGTGGAATGGAGGGGGCACAATGCTGTGAGGAAAGAATAAAAGGTGATCCGAGCGTGACATAGGTCGAACCAGCGGAGGGTGTGAAGACGGTTCCGCAGTAGTGTGAGCTTATGGTCGTGGCCGACTCTTCATCTGGGCCAGTTTCTGCAGAAAGTGCGAAAGAAAGAACATCAAGTCAACAAGGCACATCCCTCAAACAAAAGAAGAAAGAGAAGTACTCACCGCCTTCCTCTCCTCCCTCTTCCGCTCCATCTCAGCCCTCTTCTCCTCCTTCGACATCGGCGGCCCAGCAGCAACAGGCGATACCGCCCCACCCAGCCCATTACTACTCGACGGCGTAACAGCCGGCGACGCAGCTCGAGATGAGGGTGCAAGCGAAGGCGAAGAGGCTGCAGCAAGCGTGGGCGTCCGAGTTCCTGCTGACGAGGACGATGTGGACGCAGGTACCGCTGACGGAGCACGGATGGGCGCACGAGTAGCTGGTGCTGGTGCTGGCGCTCGAGCGGGCGATGGCGATGGTGGTGCCGGGGAGGAAGACACCTTCGCCCGATTCGCATGGAGCGAAACAGGCACCATAGGCTCCCACCCTCCTCCTCCCGCAGACGTCGATCCAAACCCACCCCTACCAGCCGAAGACCCTGAAACCTGCCCAAACCCGAACGGCCGCGCATCATCCACAGGACTAATAGCATTTGACGAGTCCGAAAGGAGGTCCGAAGCCGGAGTGTGCGACACGACAGGCTTCGACGAGAAACTCTGCGCAACCTTCGCCTCTTGGAACTCGTCGTCATCGTCATCATCATCCCCATTCGTCTGATCGCCCCAGACGTCCAACGTAGTCTTCGCCCCGGAGCTCATCGATTCGCCCTGCGGTATCGACGACGCAGGCGGGACGGGCACCACAGCAGCCGAAGGGATCGACGTCGAAGATGAGGATGACTCCGCAGCCTTGGACGCAGCAGCCGTCGCGGCCCACGACGCCAACACAGACGCAGCCCCACCCGCCGAAGAAACCGCGGTCGACATCAACGATTCCGCCAAACTCTTCCCCGCCGGCGCGAACGGCATCGGACCCACCTCACTCCCCATCCCATCCGGAGCAGTAGGCGGCAAAACTGTGTCCGGCATCCTCGCAACAGCAATCTTCACCCGCTCCAAAAACAACGCAACCCCCTTATCCGCCTGATCCCGAACACTCTTCTCCTTATCCACCAGCGCAGGACAGATCGCCGGAAGGACCTGCATCGCCAGATCATCAGGCTCAAAGCTGTCCGCAATCGCCATGAGCGCCATCAAACCCGCCATCCGGGCATGCACAAAGGCATCCTTCAGACTTCGAGCGAAGGCGGGAATCAAGACCTTCCTCCGTGTGTTGAGCGAGAGTTTTTCGGAGAGTCGACCGAGGAGGACCGTCGTGTTCGTCCGGATACCAGGTTCGATATCAACTTGCGTCTTGGCGAGATATCGCAGCAAATCATTGTTCAAAATTCGATCGCTCAATTTAGGAGAGAGCGGTAAGATGGACCGTAGCGTAGCTTCGCGAAGCGCGGGGACCGTATCATGGAATCCTGTGATCAAGCGAGGCCAGATCTTGTCGCAGATAACTTTATTGCTCATCCGGCCGGAGTAGAGCTCCAAGTTCTCGAGTAGTGCCATGCGCATGGCGCGGTCGGGGCTGTTGTAGCATTTAACGATGGTCGGACTAATCGTGTCCGTCCACTCCTTCTCAGCCAGTGGGCTTCCGAGCTTGAGAACTAGTGGGAGAATCTTGGCCGCGTGCATGGTGGGTGCGGATAGCATTTGTTGAGCTTGTACCGCTGGGTTGTAAGATAGTGCTTGGAGTAGAGACGGCAACACCTTGTGCTGAAGGAACTCCGAGGGAAACGCCTCCGACGACTCTGACAAGACCCTTTGATGCCAAAGTAGCCAGATGATTGTCAGTCAGAAGCACTTCGCGAAGAAAATAATAGGAAACCAAAACTTACCTCATCAGAGCCCCACGCTCGCTATCCGAGCTAAGCATGAATGAGTCCATCCCGGACGCGACAGTCTGCAACCGATTCTCCTTGAAGAACCCACCATCCGAATCTCCCACCTCCAAGAACTGAGAGCTCGACATCCTACCCTTGGGCGTCGGGGAGAGCAATCTCTTCGTAAGCGGGTAGATGGCGGGAGGTATCCTTCCTGCTGGTGGGAGGCCGCCTCCGATCTGGGAGGGGTGTATGTTGTTGTAGGATTCGAATATTAGGAGACCGATATCGTAAGAGTCGAGAGTGTGCGCTTCCATCCTTTTGCGCGTAGTGAGAGAGAAAAGAGAAAGAATTGGATTTAGTCTTATTGGCGCCTTTCAGGCGGAGGGATCAGCTCTAGGAATGACTCACTCTTTTAAAGCTCCCCATCCGCCCCTTTTGACCTCAGGTGAGGCATATTGCCCCGCATCAGGCACTATCCCACCCATATTCTGCAAGAATCCCGGCGTCCGAATGCGGTCAGCTCAAACGGATGCTCTGCGCCAAAGATGTTACATGCCCATACGATCTTACTCACGAAGAGGACGCCGGTGGGATCGTTCATTGCGGTGAGGGTATCGAAGCCGCCTAGTCTCCATTCACCAGACGGAGTGACAAAGACGCTGTCCATCCTGATATTCCCGTGTGCCGATTGCGCGTCGACATTGATGAATTTGACCGCAATCTAGGAAGGGAGAACATGAGAGAGATGATTCAGCCTTTCGCGCCTTAGCTTCGGAAGAAAGTCAGAGAAACAAGGTAGGGAAAAACGCACCGCAAGCTTGCTCAAGCCCCAAGTAACCCACTCCGAGCGCATCTCATCCTTCCCGGCCATACCCTCCAACACAGCCCGAAGAGGCCGCACAGGCTCGACAGCGATGTACACGGCCGTAGGTGTCTCTGCACTGTCGATGAGACGGAGCACGTCGGGATGCCGCATCGTCCTGAGCTTGCGCAGGGCATTCTTGGCGAGCGGGAGGAGGGATTTGCGTGGATTGTTGATAGGTTTTTGGGAGTCGAAGATGAGGACGCTGACGGGTGTTGAATCATCCTGCGGCGAGTGAGGGAAAGAGGGCTCTATCAGTTACGCTTGAAATTCGGCAGTCCAGCGTTTGAGAACGGTGCTCACTCTCTTGGTGCCCTTGTGCAAGGACCAGATGGATCTGCCTTCGTAGGAGAGGTCGAGGTCTTCGATCGATACGTTTGGGAGGGGTCCCGTTGCCTTGGAGAGCACGGCGGACGAAACTGACTTGAGGAAATCCATAGTGAAGTTTTCCTGCGCAAAATTCAAGCTCTCCTTCGCGCGCTCCTCTGTGTCTCTCTGCTGAACGGCGTTGCGCAGGAAGTTGAAGACGATGGTCGAGGTGAAGATGGATGCCGCATTCAGTGCAGTGGTTCGTGCTTTCTTCTAGCTCTCCGCACTGTGCTTGGGGAACCGAGAAAATACCGTGAGGCAACTGGGCGGTATTTACCCGGTACCATCTGCTTCACCCATGAACCATCCTCAACCACCTCGTCTTCACGTCCCCCATCTGAAAGGCAGGCATGAGGTCTGCAGGTTGATGCGGAGATGTTGTCCTAAGCTTTCCGCCTGCTGTACCACTCTCTCTACTCGTGTGAGCTTCACTGACACTCCTTCTCCAAAGAATCAGATCTCGGGCCCGCGGATCTCCCTTCCGCCCCATGCCGTTCCACCTCTCGCGTTGACTTGCCAGCTTCACTTCCAGGACTCGTAGCATTGACTTCGGCTCACTCACCCGGCTTGACTGCTAGCTGCTTGAGAGAACAGGCCCTCTGAAGCGGTTGTGCTGACACCCTCAGCTTCTTTTTCTTGTCGTTGTCGCCTTTCGAGGCTCCCACTGACAGCTTAAATAACGGTCGTAACGCTGAACCGCTTCCTTCGCACTAACCATACCAACCCCAGCATCGCCTCGCTCCCAATCAACAGCTCTCCTTCCACTTCATCTGCTTTCCCTGTTTCTTCTCCACAGATCCACCGCGGCGTGGTAATCCTTGCCAAGCGACCGTAGTAAAAGCGGACCAGACCATATTTTAGGCTGGGTCGAGCCTTCAAAAGGTGAGTGCACCAATGCCGGCCGTTTACCGCGTTGCTCAACGCTGACTCTGTCACTTCCTTTTCTGGACTGTCTGCGGAAGAGATCCCATCACTAGTAGTATATTCGGCTTACCACTTGCGATAGAGAGCGGGTTACCCTCGGGCCTTGCTACCTTTCTGCTCGGCATCAGCAACCCCACCTGCCCTTGTGTATGGACTTCGACCGGATATTTCGCAACGGCAGCAGACAATATTAGAAGGAAGTGGGATCATGAGGCGTCAGCAGGAGCGACAGGAGGTGGTTTCCCTTCATTCAGTTCCCGGAATGACCGTGCCGTGCGTGTTGAAGCAGCTTCTTTCTTCACGCTTACTTCTTCCGTCCCTTGCAGTTGAGCCGACGCTACCTTTGATCTTAGGCTTCTTGCGGCTGGTTCTCTGACCTCATACACCGGGTGGTTGTTCAATGCAAGATCGTACGTTCTGCCCTTCGCTGACCTACTGCTGCAGATCCCTCTTTCCCATTTGAGTGAGCTCGCAGCTTCTTTTTCTTCCTTCTTTCCTACTTCCATCTCCCTTCAGGTCACATCCAAACATTTCCTCCTCCGCATCCTCCTCATCTTCCTCAACTCCGCCTTCCTTCTCGGTACCCTTTCCTTTCTTTCATCGTCGACTGGTTCGACTCGCGCGGGATTTTTCTTTTCAGTTCATCTTTAAACACCATCAAGGATCAAAAACTTATCGGACCGGGTCGCCCTAATCGTCTTACTGTATCAGTAAATCTGCCAGCTGGCTCTGTCTTCTTCGCTTGCTGCCGCCTACCTACCCTTCACACCTTCGTCCAAAACAAACACACCCCCAACCGCTGAACATCAACCCTAATCACAATGCCTCGCCCTCGCTCTTGCACTGCCGGCTCCACCGGTCGCGGAGTTCGCTTCAGCCATGATGGCGGTGCCTCAGAAGACACCGGTCTTGACGTCAACCTCATGCAGGCAGCCTTTGACGACCAGGCCGCCGTCCAATCTCAGGCCAGACAGCGCGCCTACCACGCCCAACTCGCCAAAATGACAGCCGATGCACAAGCCAGCAAAGTCGTTTCGGGTAACGCTGCCGGTGTTGGTGCTCACAGTGTCCTTTCCCCAACGGGCGATAACCAAGCCAAGAAGGGAAAGCATGCTCGTATCGAGGAACCCGAGTCACCTTCGTCTGCTCCTTACCGTATGCCTCAGGCCCCGGAACCGGTCGCTCAAGGGCCTCACCAACGGTCCTCCTACAGCCCTTACCAGCCTCCCCACTCGCCTGTCTTTGCTCGTCCCCAGAGTGGGAGCTTCGGGTCTGGTAGCCACTCTCACCATGAAGCGCCTTCCTCGCCTTCCTCTCACGACCCTAACCTCCAATTTTCAGCATGGCACTTCGATGGTCAGCACACCAGCCCTTCGACGCCCAACATTCAGCACTACGAAGCACCACCCTCGCCCTCTACTGTCGTTCCACCGTCACCCAAGGGTCCTTTCTCTCCCAAGGTGACAGCTTCCGGCTCAATGAAGTCCCCAGCCCTCAAGCCCGCTCTCACACGGCGCGATCGCAGCGTCGAGAACTTCCGCCTCGAAGATTCTGGAGACTCGTGCGAGCGTGGAGCGGTGCGTCGTGGTGATGCCGAGGACGTCCGAAAGGCATATGGTGGCGGTACTAATGTCATGAAGACGCTCGTCGGGCTCTACGGTGCTTCGAATGCTCCCGGTAATGGAACGCCTGGACACGGAGTACCCGGAATGGCCATGCGTCGGCACGATAGCGACGACAGCTCGAGCGACGCTACCCTTCGTGGAGATGGCGCATCCCACATGGAAGGAGGCAAGAGTAAGGAATCGGTTGACTACGTCGATCCACGCTCTCACTCTCCTTACCAACCCCAACTTCAACGCTCGGCCGCGTCTCGTCGACAGAGTTTGAGCTGGACCTTGGGCGGTGAAGAAGAGCCTATGGAGGAAGACGATCCTCGTCTGACCGGTATGATCCGCAAGAGCATGCAACTCAAACGTGAACGTGAATACACCCACCGTCGGGCCAGTTGGAGCTCGGAGATGGGCGACCCCAATGTTCCCTTCCGCAAGCCAGCCATGAAGCGTCGCTTCAGCTTGGCCAGTCTAGGCGGTGGCGAGAAGGAACGTGGTGGCGGAGGCGATGATGGCTACACTCATCGACCGTCAAGACAGTTCGACCGGAGAAAGAGTGCGACGACCATCACTGCTCACGTCAGTAACGTCGCAGAACGACAGAAATTCATTCTCAAGCTCGCCAAGGCGCTCATGTTGTTCGGTGCGCCGTCGCATCGTATCGAGTCCCAGCTCAACGCAACAGCCAACGTGCTCGAGGTGGACGCCCAGTTCATTCACTTTCCCGGTATCGTCATCGCCTCCTTCGGTGACATCGATAAGCACACCTCCGAGACTCATTTCGTCAAGAGTAGTTCGGCCCTCGTTCTCGGTCAACTGCACAATGTCCACATCATCTACCGTCAAGTCGTCCACGACGAGATCAGTGTTAGCGAAGGTGCGGCAAAGCTTATGGCGTTGCTCAAGGAGAAGCCGTGCTACAAGGTCTGGCAACGTATCGCAATTGCCGGCTTGTTGTGTTGGATCATTTCGCCTCTGTCCTTCGGAGGCAGTTTCATCGATGCCTTCGTCTCGTCCGCCTACGGTATCGGTTTGACCTTCCTCCAGCTCCACGTCGCTCGCAAGAATGCCATGTACTCGAACATCTTCGAGATCAGTGTCGCCATCATCATCTCCTTCATCTCTCGCGGATTGAGCACGACCGGTCTGTTCTGCTACCAGTCCATCGCCTCGTCCGGAGTCATCCTTGTTCTGCCCGGTTACATCATTCTTTGTGGATCGCTCGAGCTTGCTTCCAAGAACATGATCGCCGGTTCGGTTCGCATGGTGTACGCGATCATCTACTCCCTCTTCCTGGGCTTCGGAATCGCCATCGGATCGGATCTCTACTTCCTCCTCGACCCAGCATCACGTCAGTCGATGTGGGTCCCTCTCAATAATGCTGTCGAAGTTACGGGTAGCTTCTCTCTGTCCAACTCGTCCACGACGACCCTGCAAGGAACGAACACAACCATGTTCTCCATCAACAACTCCACGACTCCAATGTGGGACGGTACCTTCACCTTCACCAACGGCACCACCAACGCGCTCAATGTCGGCAACATCATCTGCGAGCGTCGTCCCGAATGGCCCTGGTACCGCCAGAACATCAGCCCCTGGTTCAACTTCCTCTTCGTGCCCGTGTTCAGTTGCCTCCTCTGCATGGCCAACTTGCAGCCCCTCAAGAGCAGAGAGCTCCCCGTCATGATCATCATTGCCTGCACCGGTTACGTGGCCAACATGACGGCGAACCACTTCATCTTCCAACGGTCCGACATCGTCAGTCTGGCTGGTAGCTTCGTCATCGGTATCTTGGGTAACTTGTACTCGCGTGTCTTCCGGGGCACGGCGTTCACTGCCATGGCGGTTGCGGTGTTGTTCTTGGTTCCCTCGGGTATGGCTATGGCTGGTGGTCTTGCCATGACATACCGTGGCTCGGATGGCGATCTTTACTCGAATGGTCTCTCCATCGGATTCAGGATGGTTTCCGTCGCCATTGGTATCACGGTCGGTCTGTTTGGAAGCGGCTTGGTGATTTACAGCTTCGGCAGGCGCAAGGGCTCTGCGCTCTTCGGTGAGTGTTTTACTTATCCTTTTCAACGAATTCGCTCGCTAACTTCCTCCTCCATTCTCTTTGCATTCCAGCTTTCTGAGCTGGCGATCTCACTTCCCTGGCTCCTTTCCCCTTGCTCCTTGTTTCATCCCGCGCATTTTGTACGCTCTTCCGTCCCTTTGCATTGCCGGCAATCGCACCCCCCTCCTTTTTGCATTTAAAACTGTCTCGAAACTTGTGGACACGCACCTTCTCGACCTCCTTCCCAGCCCGCTCTTTGATGCTCAACACTCAAAAGGAGTGGACGTGGGCAAGGAGACCTGGCCGTTCGACTCTTGCAGTTCCATACGGTAACAGCTGTTCAAAGCCAAGGAACGGCGCCATTCCTTCAGCTGTTTTGCGCGACTTTCTTCGTCATTCCCATCAGACCATCAGACATCTCGTTCGACTTGGAGGCTGGAGCTCCATTCATTCAACTGTGAGTATGTGTCTGCATGTTTCTCGACTAGAGAGCCAGTGCGAAGCAGTGCCATCTCCACTCAACTGTCTTTGGGCAATTCGTAACCACAGAACCGTACGGCAGCAAAGAGGCCTGCGACTTTGAGTATTGTTCGACTGACATCGGCCTCTCTCGACTGATGTCTACTTCCCTTTCCTAACTTTTCCACTGAAGACAGGTCCTCTCGTCTCTTGAATGGTGCGCCCCGGAATGGTCAGACTTCGTCCTGCGCGGTTGCGTGTGATGCTCACGTCTCTCTCCAGTTTCTGGGTTCTCCCGGCTAAATTTTCTTTCTTGCCATGCAGCATGCAGGTCGTGCCGAGGTTTCTACTTACAATTTCCCCGTCCTCCTTGATTATAGGTCAGCGTCTGAAGTTCCACCACTGCAATGGTAAGCGCGCTGCAATGGGAAGACGTCAGCCGACCTGGCCATTACAAGGCTGGAAGGAGACTAGAGAGACCGAGAGGCTAGATCAAAAAATTGGCTTCCAGAGACGTATAAGAAGAGGCACCCCCAGCTCTCTTTCCTTGTCCTTCTCTTCCTCCATCATCTCTTCTCCTCACGCAAGTTCTTTTCAACCTTCACTCATCATCTTCACCTTCCCACTTCGAACGGGTGAGCACTCTAGCACCAGCATGACATCTAACTTCCCCTTCAACCTTCTTCCAATGAGTCACTGACTGAGCACTGCTTCGCTCTATATTCACTCTACTATCCTTCATATCTCATCCACGCTTCACGGCTTCTTCTCCGTTCTGTCTCCTCAATTCGCACTCATGCATCCTCGATTCTCGTGCCGTCCTTGCACCATTCGCGATCCTCGTACGTCCCTCATATTTCTGCGATCCACTGACCTCCCTTCCTCATTGCTCTTCGACCTCACATCCTTTTGAATACTGCACAAAATCTCCGCACCTGATCCGATCACTGCCTCTCTTTAACCCTGCATCCAACATCACTACATCGACAATTACCGCCCGGACGCACGTTTGCATCAATCTTCCAACCACGTTCGCGCTTGCTGCATTCATCCCGTCTTCTTCAACCTCGTCCACGGCCCGACCTCATACCTTTTCTGATTGATATGTTCATTGCCTCTCTGGTACGTTCTACACTCACCTCATCTCTCTGATTCTCCTGCTACATTTATTGGACGACATACAGCAAGATCGATGGCAAGACAATACAGTGGCAACGACTTGGATGGCAACATGAACGGCTCGGTCGACAAGATGAGGTCGGCGATTCTACAGAGATGACAGAGTGAGCATCGTTGGCCTCTTGCCCTTCTATCTCTCCGAGGTTCGAACGCTGAGTATCCGTCCACTCTCCTTTCTTTGCCAGTCGGTGTGGCCACCGGACGACAGCAGAGGACGGTGACGGCTTTGAGGAGCATGGCCACTCCCAGTCAGTGCGCCAAGAAGACGTTCAGCCATCCCACTCACAGGGTCAAGGTGAGTAGTATTGGAAAGCATTGTTCGTCTTCACATCAGCATCAAGCAGCTGACGGTGTCTTGCTCCTCTTCTTACCCAGTCGTTACAGCAAGACACGGCGGACGGGCGGCAACCTCGCAGAGAAAGTCGTAGGTGAGTTGGCTTGGGCATTTTGACTGCGGCTTTCTTTCTCACTTGCAGGATCGGTGCGTCGGAATCAAGGTCCGCAATCTCACAAGGAAGACCCGGGTAGGCTCTCTTGCACCTTCCATCTCGCTTCCACCAAGGATTGAGCAATTGACTTCTTTTGAAATTTTCCTCAGAGCCTGTACGTCAAGGCTGCGACTCGGGAACGGGAAGATGGACGTTGACTGGGCGAGGTGAGTGCAGGCGGGCGAAGGTGCGGGTGAGTATCATCAGACTTATTTCATTCTCGCACCTTCCTTGAGCACATATGAACTGATCTTCTCTTACTGCCGTGTCTGTGACGAAGGGGCCAGCAAGAGAGAGGACGACTCGATTGAGAAGACGGCCAGGTGAGTTCAAATGGGTGTACTCACGTTCTCTTGTTTTCTTCCTCCCAGGTCCGGAGCGTCAAGACCCGCAATCCGACTAGGACGACTCAGGTAAGTTCTCATTGGCCTCTATCTACTCGCTTTCACATCTTTGTGAGCATCCAGTGACTGACCTTCTCTTACTTTACTCTCACGCAGCCGGCACTTCAAGCCGTCTTCAGCGTCTTGGCAAGGATAGGACGACAATCAAGGTGAGCATATCGGAAAGCGGACCGACTAATGCGTTCTTCTTTCATTTTTTCAGTGTCGGCGAGGGTGAGTACAAGTTCTGCGATCTCGTCGCTTGCATTCTCTCGAAGCCGGTGCGCCAAGACAAGAATTCCGCACGTTTTTCTGAGTTTCGAGAGCTGACTATCTATCCATCATTCTTCCTTCTTCGCCAGCCTTCATGGCCAATAGACGAATCGATCGCAAGACAGACAACTCGCTCGGTAAGCCACGGCGGACGGGAGGCAACACCGTTGAGGGCATTGTAGATGAGATGGCTTGGACCTTCTGACTTTGACCTTGTTTCTCTCCTGCAGGACTGGTGCGCCGGGACCAAAGTCCGCGATCTCGCAATAATGCCCAAGGTACGCATTACTGCACTTTGAATCTTCTTCCATCAAGCAACAGGCTACTGACTTCCTTTGGCCTTGTTTCTCAGAGCCGGTGCGGTGCACGGCTTGGGTGACGGCGGAAAACGGTTGTGGTGAGCGACCTATTCACCCAGCCTAAGCCTAAGCATCGAGAGATGGGTGGATGACAGCTATGAGGGGCGTGGGGCTCCTTCAGTCGAGACTGCATGTCGAGGTCAGCGACCCTGAGACAGCAAAGGTGAGCATCATCACTCCATCTTTTCCTTTTCTCGTCCTCACATAGGTTGACCAGCCATGAATTGGCATTCTCTGTTCGCATCGTTCCACAGGGATCCTACGGTGTGGTTGATGACTGCGCCTGGAGCTCCTCAGGGCCCTCTGCCAAGCGCCGCTTCGCTTTCCCTTCCGCCCGCCCACTCGACTGCTTCGGCCAATCCCATCAACGATGCCCGTCCCCCTGCCAACCCGCCCACTATGGCGCAGGGCTTCCGCAACATTATAGCACGGCGGCGCTCTCGGGTCACTACCATCCACCCTACTCTTCCCCTTGCTCCTGGGCCCGCTTCAACAATGGCGCAAGGGTACCACAGCTTTACGGCCCGGCTTCACCCGCCTCCTCTTTTCGTTTCCCCGCCTGGAACCAGTGCCGCAAGGCAAAGACTCGATTATGATATAGTTGGGGTGAGTCTATCCAGCGTTTAGCCAACTGACATTCCTCTGCTTTCTTTCGCAGATCGCCGTCTCAAGAAACAACACGACTCGGACGAGAAGACAAGGACGGTGACGGGTGGGGAGGCTCATGCTCACACGCTCTCAGCTGGCGCGATAATACGACGTACGGTGACGACTTCGGTGAGTGCGGTTCTCACGAAGTCGGTGCGTCAAGAATGGAGACTAGTTCGGCCTCATGCCGATGGCGGCCGAGGTAAGTGATATCATGCGATTCCTTTGCTCAAACTCTTTAACATCAGACAGTTGACATTATCGCTTTTGCATTTGCCCAAGTCCCAGCTCCGGTGCGGAAAGACAAGAACCCGGCTAAGGTGAGTTCACTTGCAATTTCCGACTTTCTGATCTTTTCTGACTTGCAGAGGTCGGGAGAAAGGCGTGACACTAAGGTGAGAACGACAATTCATTGAGTACTGACTTTTTTGATTTCTCACCAGTCCTTTGCGTCAAACGTCAAAACCCGCAATACGAAGGAGACGCTCAGGTCAGTTCCCATTCAGTATTGGTCACTCTCACATGTTCAAGGAGGGGCTGACTGACCTTGTCGTTGATGGGCTTTCACACAGCCAGTGGATCAAGGCACCAAGCCAATTTGGCAAGAGAGGACGGTGACGGCTGTGAGGAGCATAGCCACTTCTCCAGTCGGTGCGCCAAGACGACGGTCAGCCAACTCGCTCACAAGGTCAAGGTGAGTAGCATCGGAAAGCCTTTCTCGTCTTCACATCGGCATCAAACAGCCGACGGTGTCTTGCTCCTCTTCTTACCCAGTCGTCACAGCAAGACGCGGCGGACGGGCGGCTACGTCGCAGAAGAAGTTCTTTGTGTGGCCCCAGCCACACGCGGCCTTTGGAGCCGTAGCGGAGGAGAGGGTCGGTATACTCAGAACCATCTTCCAACAAAGGGGGTCCTTTGTCTCACACCTCAGCCCACAGGAAAACTCCTTTGTCCCACTTCTCTCAGCCCACAGGAAATCGGTCCCTTTGTGGTGCGTGTCTATATAGGCAACGCTTTCTCAATCTTTTCTTCCCCCTTTCGGACCCCCGCATCGTTTCTCTCTCTCATTCCCTCTCCTTCGCTCGACTCAGCTTCATCGCTCACTGTTCACATCCTTTTTCTCTCTCTCTTTACCTCTTTGCCCATCATTGTCCTCGCTATTACTCATCATGTCCGACAACAACAACATTGTTCCCGTTCCTCTCGAGCTCGCAGCTTCTCTGCGTATTTTGGAGCGCCTTCCAGCCCGCGATCGTCCGGGCGTGGAGGCAGCTATCCGAGCTCAGTACGAGGCGGACCAGGAGGAGGCGCAAGCGCAGGCCGCTCGCGCCGCCGAAGAAGAGGAGGAGCGATTCCAAGCCGAAGAAGCTGCGGCCGAGCAGGAAGCCCAGCGTCAACTTGCAGCCATGCGCGAGCAGGAGGCGCACCTTGCCGCCGCCAAGAATCTAGTCGATCTCGTCAAGACCCAGGACGGTGGACCGGAGGCCAAAGACAAAGGCAAGAAGGTCCTGCAGAACGACGACCTGGAGAACACTCTCGATCTCCTCGTCGCCATTCCGTCACAGAAGATTCGCGACAAGATTCGAGTCTGCGACTACATCGACCTTTGGCACCTTACCGCCGAAGGGATGGCGGCAGCAACTCGGTCGAAGTTGAGCGGCGACACAACCTTCGAGCTCGGTTCCGACGGTTCCTTCAAGCTGAAGGATTCCGTTACTGGCTTCAAGGCGGATCAAGACCTCGCCATGGCAACGTGGGTGACAGCGCTCGGTCATTACGTCCGCATCATGCAGACGGAGGGCGTGGCGGACAGTATTGTTCAGTCAATGCTGCGTCTCAATCACATCATGACGACACATCCAGACTTCGATCGTCATGCAACAGCTATTCGTCTCTGGCATCAGCACCAGCGACGTCAGTGGGTGATCAGCGCCAGCTTAAACTCCGACGGTCAGCGCTTCAACCTCGGAAGGCCCAATCCTCAGCACTTCGAAGAGATTCGGCTTCGTCTGCTAGAGGAGCGGGCGGAACGGCGCATATTTGGTCTTCAAGGTGGCGCCAGTGGCCACGGCACCTCAAGCTCGGGCGGTCCCGGTTGGGGGGGAGGTGGATCCGGTGGTGGCTCCGGTGGAAAACGTCCTCCGCCCAACGATCCTCCCTCTCCTGCTCCCCGAGCAAAGGCGGCGCGCACCTACTTTCGGTGCTTCGTGTGCTTCTCAACGGATCCGGGACACCCCTTCCGAACATGCGCGGCCAAGTCTCGCGTCGACGGGAAGGAGCAACACGTCGTTCGCGGGCCAGGTGGTCGCATCGTCTTTGCGGATTCCCTCAAGCCCATCTGCCTCGACTATCAACTCAAAGGTTGTTCAACCATCTGTCGGTCCAACGGCGCTCACCGTTGCGCCAACTGTGGCGTTGGCGGGCACGGCGCCTCCTCATGCCCATGATTCCCTCCCCGCTCACCCCACCACCTCCTGGGATCGGCCATTCGTTCTTCTTGCCGATGCCTTTGAGGCAGAACTGCGTCATTTCGGTCTGCTGCATCGTCACTCTTCTCTTCTATCTGGCCTTCGCTCTGGGTTTCACATTGGAATACCCGCTCTCACCAACACCCTCATTCAAAACAATCACAACAGCGCTCGCTCTCATCCGGAGATCATCTCCACCACCATTCAACGCGAACTTACTGCTGGTCGGTACCGCGGTCCTTTCTCCTCCGTTCAACTTCAATCCATCATCGGCCCTTTCCAAAACAGTCCCTTGGGACTGGTTCCCAAAGGCTTGGAGCAATGGCGTCTCATTCAAGACTTTTCCTGGCCTCGTGCTGGGAACAGCATCAACTCCCATCTTTCCAGCGACAGCTGGCCAACCACATGGGGTGCTTCTCGTGATGTCGTACGCACTGTAAGTCTCTCATTCTTCCCTCGTCACCCTTAGCCACGCGCGGGGTTCGCTGTCAGCCATGAGCGCAGCCGCATGAGGTTGCCATGTGCGCCATGCCAGTTGCCCCGCGCGCTGTGCTTTCCCCCTTGTGGGCCAACGGAAAGAGTTTGCTAAGGCACTCACTGATTCCCCAATTCTTTGCTTCTTGTAGCTATTGGCTCTTCCCGTCACTGCGCAGGCCGCAGTACGCGATGTTGCTGACGCTTTCCGCATTCTCGTTCTACACTCCTCTCAATGGCCGGGCACGGTTGTTCGAGGGGAGGATGGACTCTTCTACGTCGACATGTGCTTGGGATTTGGCCTGGCTCCTGCAACTGGCGTCTGGGGAGCGGTGGCCGATGCCTGGCCGACATTTGTCGTGCTCATGGCCTTGGTCCCATCCTCAAGTGGGTCGATGATTTCATCTTCTTCACTGTCCCTCTGTCGGCTCTCGACACCGTCAACGCGTCCCGAGCCCGACTGGCAACAACCATCACAGGCCCACAATCTCGTGGTGGAGTGTCCTTCTTCGCCGATGCCGACAACATGGAGCACGTCGAGGACTATCAGTTTCCTCTGCGCAATCACGTTGCTGCTCTTTCTGATGAGCTGGTCTCATCATTGGCAGCTATCACTGCCATCACTGCCCCACTGGGTGTTCCATGGAAGCGCGAAA
>RDSH01000251.1:0-22504 GCA_009428295.1 Tilletia walkeri
ATCGCTGATCCGATTACAAATGAGTAGAAAGTAGATACTTGAGCTTTGTGTCTGACGCAGGTAACATGCTCCGGTATCAGGAGTGGTGAGGTCATGATATGTAGAGTCTGAGACTACATATTGTGTCCGACAGATGGTGTCCGACACAGCGTCAAATCCGACACAAAATCCTAATCTGTAGAGGTGTTGAGTATGCATGGGCCATTTTACCATTCAAAAACACGGGAAAAACTGACCAATCATAGAAGAATTTTATGTAAATGAGGAGAAGTTAGCCGAAGCGCTTCGGAGCTCCGGCGGAGTATCCGAGAAAATGGACTTTGAAATGAGATTTTCGAGCTCCGCACTCCGCTCAAGTAGAAGCTAATTTCAAAATCTTACTCCGCAATCCGTCCGAAAATCGACGGAGGGAATAATTTGGCTCCGTACTCCGCACACATTTTAGAGTCTCACTCCGTACTCCGGCTGTTCTGCATTCCCCGGAGTGAATTATTAAAAACACACTCTCCGCCGGAGTGCGTTCCCGGATAATCACGGAGCTCCGGGAAAGACACTCCGGGGCTTACTCCGTGCTCAACCTTAGCCGGAGTGCGTTCCCAATCACGGAGCTCTGGGAAAACTGCTCCGGGGCTTACTTCTTGCTCAACCTTACCAAGTGGAAAAGGACTGATTGTTGAGAGTAAAAGGTACTTTGTAAGGAATTGTTGGGAATGAGCGTTCGGCCGAGAAGAAAATTCTATAACCCCATACTAAAGTCTGGGCAATACTTACTTAAAAGTCTGAGGAATCTAATTTTCAGAACTCCAATTTTCGAAATCGATTTTCCACCGAATTTCCTCGGGAATCAGATGTCCGGAAAAATGAGCGTCGATCGATTTCTCTTTTCCGGCCTCCAAAATTTCTGAACAAACTCCAGAAGATCGGTGGTGATGAGTTCGCTATGCGACGCCTGTCGACTTCAATAATAATAACGAGCCACGGAAGGAATCAAAATAAGAAAGTTGTGAGGGTAGATTGGATGGGTATGCTGAATGTTCGAGGTAGGAAAACTGAGTCGGAAAGGAAACGAGTTGAGAAACGACCGTCCCCGGATGCTGCGACGCCCTGCCGCAAACCTATGCTCTACCGCGCCATAAGCTTCTCTCGAATCCGTGCACTCTGCAACTGACTGTTGAGGTACGAGGTCCTATCATGATACCTCTTCAGCACAGCTGCCTTCCTCGTATCGATATCGTCCAGCTCCGCCACCAAGTTCGCAGCCGCGTTCGCAGTAACCGGATCCAGCTCGAGCTCATTCACCGCCCGTTCCCCCAGCAGTCGTCGGAGCGGGTTCAGTGTCGAGCCTGATTGCGAGTTGGAATGCAGAGCGTCCTCGAGTTCGGCATCGGACCCATACCCTCCGCCTCCTCCGCCAGCCATAGAGGAGTGACCGACATCCGAGCGCGAAGTAGATTGGTACTGCTGCTGTGAATGTCCACGACTGTTCATCACCCCGCTCGGGCCCGTACTTGCGTTCAGCCGGTACGCCGACGGCGGAGGAGGAGCCAAACCACGCGCTCTCAGCGCAGAAGCAGACGGGGGTGGATACCCTGACCGACCCGTCAAACTACCTGCACGCGACCCATCCGGCCGTCTCGCGCTCCGAATCGTCGCATGACCATCCGCCTTCTGCGCCGCACTGTCCATGCTCCGACTCGAGACCACACCACCACTGCCTGGTCCAGCCGTCGCATGACTCTGAGTAGACGAGGTAGGCATACTGTGGCCCATGTCCGCCATACTGCTCGCACTACCAGGTCGTGAGTCCGCAGCCGCGGCTGACTTGTCCTTCTTCCCACGTCCGAACGTGAAAGCGCTGAAGATACTGCTCGACCCATCCGACGTACCAGACCGTTTCCGATCGCGCGAAGCAGCTCGTATGGTGCTCATCCACCCGCCTGCAGAGCCAAGGGACGCAGTCCGCCGCAACGTCGCGGTGTTGGCAGCATTCGTACCCCGAGAATCATCCCCCTGCGAGATCCCAAGACTGCGAGCCTCCTGAATCCGCTGCATCAACTCGGAGCCCACATCAGCTTTACCCAACGTAGCCCGCTCCAACCCGACAAAGTTCTCCAGCATCCTCATCCCTTCTTCCTCGACGACCTTGATCTCAGCTTGGATCTCCGCCGAGCCCTTCTGCGCATAGTCAGCTCCAAACAGACCGGACGCAGACGCGCTCGCAGCCGTAGAGACGCGCGAGATCATACTCTTCGAATCCGAATAGAGATGGTTCGCACTCGACACGCTCGAAGCATCTCCGCGTCCACCACCACCCTGGAACGCACCATGCGTACCACCACTCATGATCGAAGCACCACTCCCACCAAGCGTCCCATACGCCCGTCCAGAACCCTGTCGAGATCGCATCGAAGGACTTCGATCGAGGGCCGGTATGCCCACGCCGACAGCAGCAGCACGCGCAGCGCGGAATCGATGTTCAAGTTCATGCGAGCTCGCCGCGCTGCCCGTCCGTTTCTTTCGGTCCCCACCAGCCCCTGAGCCCGAGACGCTCCCCGTCCCGAAGGAGCCGCCTACACCATTGCCCGCTCCGAACGCAGACCGTTGAGAGCCCATAGCACTGCTCGTCCCTCCGCCCGTGAGGCTGTGAGATTCGCTCCCGGTAGCGATCCCACCTACGTTATGACTTCCGCCCGGCGCCATGAACACCGCCGAGCCCATGATCGAAGGACGCGAATGGGACGAAGCGGCAGAGGTACGTCCTCCCACCCCACCCCGTAGACTGCCCGCATTGCTCCCGCTCCTGGCACGATGGAAGTTCATCAGGCCCGAGGAAGAAGGTACGTCTGGGCTGCTGAAGCCCAATACGCTATTACTGTGTCCACCATACGCGGCCGCAAAGCCAGTAGAGGAGACATAGCCTCCCATCCCAGACATACTCGCGCTAGACTCGCGTCCACTGCTATTGAGCATGTCGTGTGCTCCATGTCCGTCTGGTGATAGTTGCGTCTGCTGACGTGGTCCGCTACTACCAGATGAGACACTGGCTCCACGAACGTCCCTCGTGCGATTCTTGTTGTTGTTGCTGCTGCTGCTGATATTGTTATTGTTCCCCGTCCGACGGAAGAGCGACGCAGCTGCGACAACAGAGGAGAATAACGACGTAGCAGCGACGGACATACTACTCGTTGCACCTCCTCCTCGCTCAGCAGGCCCACCACCTCCTCCTCCTCCTCCTCCGACCCCACTCCGATGAGAATGCGCGCTCTCATAAATACTGGACTCCGAATCGTCCATATGCCCATTCTCACCAGCTCCACTACTGACCGTCGAACCTTCAACCCTCCTCGACTCTCCCCCAGCATTCCGGTTACCAAACGTGGTGCCGAGGGGGGGAGGCATCCCACCATGAGGACCACCATCGATCGACACCCTCGAGGACGCCATACCCTTGATAGCGGTGATTTCAGGTACAGCCATGTCAGGATCAGCCGACATCCGATCGAAGATGCCCTGTCTCAAGATCCGATATTCGTCCGGATCAAGCAATCCATCAGCGAAGGCTACTGCCAACTCATTTAGCTGCGCGGCGAGGGACTGGGTCGAGAACGAGCTGGAGGCGACGAAGCGGCTGTTGTTCGAGCTCTTTGACGCGCCATTGGGAGTTTTTTGTTGGTGTTGGGAGAACGAATACGCGGACGGACCGGGAGCGGGACCTCCTCCTCCTCCTGAGAAGGAGAAATTCCCACCTGCCTGCCCACCAGGCCAACCCGAAGATAAACTCCCAATACTAGGACTCTGCGGATGATGACTATGTCTCCGAGCCGTCGGTGTCGTCCAAGTATTATGCATCCCAGGAGGAGGAGCAGCACCACCACCAGCACCCAACGCATTCGTGCCCCCCGAACCAGACCCCCGACGAGGTTTCTCACCCGTGCTCGGGTAATCTTGCTGATGTCGACTACTCCTGCTGGAAGAGCGTCGAGGGCCGAGATTGGTTGAGCCGGGCGGTGGGGGTGGGAGAGGTTCTTTGGGTGGAGGGGAGGTGAGGGCGGGCGGGATGTACGGGAAGGAAGAGCTTCCTGCTGCACTTCGAGTCGAGGTCGCACTGCCCCGACGCGTGCCGGTCGAGTACGAGACGTCCGCCGACCCTCCCCCTGACGCAGCAGCTGCTGCTGCTGCTGAGGCGGACGCGCTTCCACTGACATCCGACGCGTATTTGACTCTCTCGCCTTCGGAGTGCGACGACGTCGGAGCAGTTCCCTGTACACGATGCGGGTGATGATCCGCCGGCGCAGGATTTGCCGTCCCAGAAGCCCAGGAAATCGATCGAGCCACACCCATGGAGAGAGCGTCCTCATACTGATTGATGCGATCCCGACCTTGTGAAGAGGATGATGAGGAAGACGGAGGAAGACGGGGTGTGACGTCTTCCCACTCTTCGACTTGGGAACGGACTCGGCCTAGGTGTATGTAGGAGGTTGGTGGTAGGGGCGCGATGGTTGTAGGCGGGGTCTGAGCGCGGGTCAGGCTTCGTTTATTTCGAAGTTCGCGGGAGGCCATGGCTGATGCTGCTGAGGGTGGGTGAAGGGAGGATGAGGAGGACGATGGTTTTAGATGAGTTGGGTGAGGGGAGGGACCATCCTTGAGTTGCTGAGGGGAGAGCAACCCGCGCTTGAGTGCTTGTTCGTAGTAGGAGGGAGCGCCATCGACCTCGGCATCGTAGGTCCGATCTGTCCAATCGGAGTCGTAAGAGGAAGGGGGGTGATTACCCCCCGAGCTGCGACGTGGTGAGAGATGATGATGATGATGTGAGGAAGAGGACGATCCTGATCCTGGAAGACTGAGACCGTTGGTATTCATCATGACGCTATGTAAGCGGCCGATACTGCGTCTTCGTCGATGTCTGCGATCGTCATCTGCGGCGGCGGTTGCTGTATTATTGGAGTTCTGTCTTGAGAGGCTGAGTCGATCTGGTGGATCGTCGAGTGGTGAGACGGCGGCGGAGGGAGAGGGGGAGAGGGAAGGTGCGTATCCTATTCCTGTAGAGGAATGTCGGCTGTTGAGTGTGCGTAGACGATCTGAGCTTGCTGAGGATGCTAAATCTGTGTTGTTGTTGTTGTTGTTGTTAGAGGGGAGGTTCTGAGCCTGGCTGTTGGGGGACTGCTGAGCCATCCTGAGGAAGGCGCGCATCCTGGGCGAAGGGGGAATGAGATCTGCCATAGAAGAAGCATTGCACCTTGGGTCAGCAGTCAGGTATTAGCTTTGGTTCATGAGGGATCCGATACTCACAAGGGTTGGCCGTGTGGTGTAAGACGCCAGAAGTGAGAGGGAGGAGGCCGGTGCTGCCGCTGAGGATGACCGACTTGAGTCCGACGATGGCAAGGGGAAATCCGTAATAGCTTGAGGTATGCTGTGCCCCTAGAGGGAAGAGGGATGTAGAGGACAATGAAGGTGGGAAGAATGAGTCGAGGGAGGCAGACACCCCTTCCTCAACATGTGAGCTTACTTTCACCTCTTTTTCGGGGCTTCGGCATCTCTTCTCCGGGCCGACATCTGCACTCCGGACCGAGCTTCCCGGTGCTACTTTCGGATATCACGGATCACTCATCGATCATCGCTGGATCCCAGGAAAAAAAAGTTCCTCCATCCCCCCCAGAAAACTTTGCCATCCTCTTCCTCCCTTCCCATCACTCACTTGTCTCAACTCCCGCCCTCAATCTGCTCACGATGGCGACCTTCAAGGCAAACATCGCACCCGTCCCAGACGCAAACACCTTCCTCGACATCGCCCTCAGCAAGACACAGCGCAGAACAGCAACCGTAGTCCACCCAGGATGGAAGATCACCCGTATCCGCTCCTTCTACATGACCAAGATCCAAAAGGCAAAAGAAAACTTCACTGAGAAGCTAGATGCCATCCTCTCCGAGTTCCCCATCCTCGACAACCTCCACCCCTTCACCTCCTCCCTCATGAACGTCCTCTACGACAAGAATCACTACAAGTTGGCTCTTGGTCAGCTCTCCACTTGTCGCCATCTCATCGACAATGTCGCAAAGGACTATGTCAGACTCGTCAAGTTCGGTGACAGTCTCTACCGCTGCAAACAGCTCAAACGCGCCGCCCTCGGTCGCATGGCCACCCTCATCAAGCGACAGAAGGACCCCCTCGCCTATCTCGAGCAGGTCAGACAGCACATCTCCCGTCTCCCCCAGATCGACCCTTCCACCCGCACCCTCCTCATCTGCGGTTATCCCAACGTAGGCAAGTCCTCCTTCATCAACAAGCTCACCCGCGCAGACGTCGATGTTCAACCTTACGCTTTCACCACCAAGTCCCTCTTCGTCGGTCACATGGACTACAAGTACCTCCGCTGGCAAGTCGTCGACACCCCCGGAATCCTCGACCACCCCCTTGAGGAGATGAACACCATCGAGATGCAGTCCATCACCGCCCTCGCCCATCTCCGCTCCGCCATCCTCTACTTCATGGACCTCTCCGAACAGTGTGGTTACACCATCGAGGCACAGGTCCAACTCTTCAACTCTATCAAGCCTCTCTTCGCAAACAAGCCCACCTTCCTCGTCATCAACAAGATCGACGTCGTCCGTCTCTCCCAACTCGATGGAGAACGCGCAGCCCTCATCAACAACCTCGTCAGCGACTCCAGCATCACCCTCGCCGAGATCTCAACCTTCACAGATGAGGGTGTCATGGCCTGCCGCAATGCAGCCTGCGACCAACTTCTCGATCTCCGTATTGAGAACAAGATGAATGGGCCTCAGCCTAAAGTACAGTCGGTCCTTAACCGAATCCACGTCGCTCAGCCCAATGCCCGTGACGATGTGGAGCGTAAGCCTTTCGTGCCGGAGACGTTGGCCGCTGCACTTGATGACAAGGGGGAAGGGTCCAGTGCTGCGAACATGGTCGTCAGGAGGAAGTACGACCGGAACGACCCCAACCGTCGCTTGACAGAGCGCGATGAGCAGGAGCAGAACGGCGGTGCGGGTGTGCACAACATTGACCTCAAGAGTGAGTCCTTTCTAGAAACGCGTTTCCACTTCTGTACTCTTCATACTCACAATCGTGTCTATTGCAGAGAACTACCTGCTCGAGAACGACGATTGGAAGTACGACGTCATCCCGGAAATCTGGGAAGGCAAGAACGTAGCCGACTTTGTCGACCCCGACATTCTCGAGCGTCTCGACGCCCTCGAGCGCGAAGAAGAGCGTCTCGAAGCAGACGGTTTCTACGACGATGTCGAGGGTGTCGACTCTCTCGACGAGCAAGACGAGGAATCCACTGCGATCCGCGAGGCTGCTGAGCTTGTGCGGAAGCACGAGCGTGCGGCCCATGAGGAGAGTCGTGATAAGAAAAAGATGGGCAATCGGAGGGTCATCCCGCGCAAGTTGCAGAATCGGACTGTGGGTGATCTCGAGGAGGGCATGCGGGCCAGTGGGCTGGATCCTTCGAAGGTTGTTGCACGCGCGGCCGTGTTGGCTGAGGCTAAAGGTTTGCTTGGTGAGAAGAGGAAGAGGATGGATGGGGATGAGGAGATGGAGGAAGATGATGACGATGAAGAAGAAGAAGACTGGGAGGACGAAGAGATGGACCTCGAAGGAGGTTCCTCGTCCAAACGACGCAACAAGGCTCGCAAGTCGAACTCAGGCTCGGCGATCGCTGCTTCTTCTTCCTCCACCGAGAAGGTGCCTCACAAGAGGGCGCCGACGAAGGACAGGACGCTGGCGGGTGTGCGGAACCAGGCTCAGAAGGATAAGAGTACGCAGTTGCATACCTTTGCTATTCGGGAGCGGAATTGGCATGCGAAGGCGAGTGAGTCGGATCGGGCTATCAAGGATAAGAAGCCGAAGTGGTTGTTTGCTGGTGAGTTTTTCCTTTTCTGTTCCTTTTCTCTGCTTCATGATGGTTTGCTGATTGATCGCTCATTTTGATTTGATTAGGCAAGCGCGGCAAGGGCAGTACTCGGTCGCGTTGAGCGCCGCGTTCTTTCTCTCTGTTCCCTTCTTCTCGCCTCGCTCGACTTGTCAGGACGTTGTACAGTTTGGCCCTCTTCCCTCTGCTCACATCTTTTTCTCCGTCTCTCCTCTCTCGCTCTCTCTATTCTCTCTCTCACATCTCAACTTCCTACACTTCGACCACCGACTCCAGTTCTGCTCATGGCAATCTTAACGAATCATTCTCGGCTTCTACATACGCGTGGACTTGATAGGATACAGCTTTTGGGTCTTCGTTGCTTGAGATAGCTTTCAAGGCAAGGCGCGTCCTGCATTGATTGCGTTGGCGACTTGGGAGGTGTTGGGTCTGTTCTCGGCGTACCTGTAAAGATCCATCGAGCTCACTTCAGTTCTCCATGTCCACAGGCAAACATGTACAAGCCAATGTACTCACCGTACATAGCTCTCTAGGTAGGTCTGTTCATCACTGACAGTGGCCCTCCAAGCCGGATGCTCAAAGACTGCCTTCTGCCAAGCGACGTACCTCTCCTTCAAGTCTGCGTCCAAAGCATTCTCCAACTCCAACCCTCTAAAATGCTTCAACACGTTCGTCGCACGGAACAACCACGGCGCCACGCTGAAATCAACCAACGAAGGTGTATGCGAGCCATCCCAAAAGCCTCCCCCATCATTAGGTCTCGTTCGACCCTGTCCGTCCTTGAAGGTGGAAGGAGGGACACGGTCCATACTCTTGACGAAGTTCTCGACCTCCTTGACGAACTCTTGTCCATGTTCGACCTGAGTTTTGGGATCTTGGGATTGGAGGAAGCGGTAGAAGGTCGGGATGAGGGATTTGTTGAGACGGTCTGTTTGGATGCGGTAGAGGGAGCGTTCGTAGGGTTGGGTGGGTGGGGGGAGCAGGGTTGAGCCTGAGGTGGGCGGGTTGAAGCGCTCGATTAGGTATTCCATGCTGTTGTGCAGATCATTCAGTAACCTCCCTTCAAAAGTTCAAGGGGCGAATGGAACTCACATGACGGTGCTCTCGCAAATACCCCTGACCTCACCCTCTGCATAAGCGGGATCATGTTCAAGTTGGAGGGCGGGTACGAGGCCTTTTGGCGAGAGAGCGAGCAGGGAGGCCGGCTTGGCGTAGGGGTCTACTTCGATGTATTGCCATGGACTGGTCGAGGTTGGAGGACTGAGGAGACAGAGGGCTGCCCAGGCTCGTTGGACGAAGCTATTGAATTATACGATTAAAGTCGGCACACATAGAGAAAGAGAGAAGGGGGAAGAGAGAGAGAGACGTACGGGCAGAAGCATGCGCCGTAGAGGCTTAGTTTGGAGTTGGATTCGTCGTCGGTCTTTGCGGCTACTGTTTGGACTGTTTGCAGGGCTTCGCCTGTGCATTTGGTGTGGTAGGGCTTGGGGGCGGACATCTTGGAAAATCTGAGGAAAGCAGGTGGGAAGGAAGAGAAGGTCAGCAGGGATGATGGAGGAAGGGAAGATGGATGGATGGAGGGAAGGGGGGGCGAAGAAGCGACGTCATGCTGATCGAGGCCATCCCCATCCCAATTCCCATCCCATCCGATCCCAGCTGGACTCTGGAAGCGTGGTTCAGGTGGGTTCGGCCTTCACACTCTCCCTGCAACACATGGACCTCTGCGATATCGAAGCTGGAATCTGAAGCATGCTCTTGTCCCTGACACCTGCTGAAAAGAGATCAGAGCGCATAGCGCATCATGGAAAACGAATTCAAGCTGGCAAACGCGCATCATGTTGAAGCAGAGTTGGCAACAAACGAAGGGGGTCCGATCTTTTCTGATTCCCTCACAGCAGGAGAGCGGTACGAAAGCTGGACGAGGTGGTGCGGCGAAAGGATCTGAAGTGAGCTGCGAGCTGCTGGGCGGAAGGACAGTCCTTCACTCACCTCATTCCAGACCACAGCAACTTGGAGCTCGACCCCACAGAGGAAGACCCCCAGTCAGACTCTTGCTGGAACAACTCAACTCCCTTTCGCTTGCCAATCTCGCCTCCTTCAAAAAGCAAAGCACAACATCTGCTACTACTACTGCTTCGTTGTTCAGGCCAAACACCTCCACCCTCCTTGTCATCCTTTCCCTCCCTCTCTCCTTCCCTTCATCTCCCCATCCCCTTCTCCCGCCCCGGCCATCGCCTCTTTCTTCCGGCGCATGTCCAACTGAGAACGTCGGCAGGCAACCTCTCTCATCTCATTCATTCTCACCCATACTCGTACACGGTCCTTCCTTCCTTTGGACTATCATCTTTCCCGCGTACAAAAACCACAACCTGCATCACCTGCTGGACAGAAAGGGGGGTGCCCAAATAGGCAACATCAAGTACTAATCAACCACCACCCCTTCCCCCGGCACCAAATAGACACATAACATCGACCCCCACGCCTTTCTTCTTCCATGGCCGGCATGCTCAGCAAACGCGACTCCACCAGCAGCATTGCCAATGGACTGGCTGCTGCTGGAGCCAACGGAAGTGGCAGCAACGGTAGTGGAAACTCAACTTCCGTCCAAGTAGGTGAGTACTACACCTTAGCCTCTCTCTCCCTTGGATCCTTGTAGATAGCCCTTTCCGAATACTCACCACACACACCCACCTCTTCTTCACACAGTCGTCCGCATTCGACCCATCACCAATGCCGATCAAAGCAGTATCCCACAAAGATGGCAACGCGTCGTCGTCCACCCGACTTCCGCCTCCGCCATCCAAGTCGACCAGTCCACAGGTCCACCCGCAAACGGTCCCGGCGGAGGAGGCGGAGCAGGTCCGGCAGGTGCCAACGCAAACAAGGAGACCAAACGTCAGATGTTCTCCTTCGACCGCGTCTTGGGATCTTCCGATGGTCAATCACAAGTCTACGAGAACGCAGCAGAGCATCTCATCCCGCGTTTCATCGAGGGCTTCAACGTCACCATCCTCGCATATGGCCAGACATCTTCGGGAAAGTCGTACACCATGGGTACGGCTGCGTCCGATGCGGACTACGAAGCTCTCGTCGCAGGTCGCTCGCCCGATCCTTCCGTTGGTATCATCCCACGCGCCGTCGCTCAGATCTTCCAAGGCATCCGACAGAACCAAAATCGCTCAGGAGCCGTCCAGTACACGATGAAAGTTTCCTTTATCGAGATCTACAACGAAGACCTGATCGACCTTCTCGCTGTTCAAGATGGTGAATCTCGCCCACTCGTCCAGATTCGAGAAGGAAAGAACGGACAGATCATGTGGCAAGGTCTTCGGGAGGTCAAGGTCAGCGGCGTAGCAGATGTGATGAACCATCTGTTGCAGGGTTCATCCTCCCGTCGGACAGATCAGACGGATATGAATGCCTCATCGTCACGCTCCCACGCTATCTTCTCCCTAACTTTGGTGCAGCGCAAGTTTGTGGGTGCAGGCCCAGCTCCCCCTCCCTCAGCTGCACATGCTCCTTCCTCGTACACCAATCCTGGAAGGACAACACCCACAGGTCGAACGGGTCTTCCTCGTCCCTCCAGCACATTGGGACACCGCTCTTCCACACCGGGAGGAGGATCCGGTCTACCCACACTCAGCGGACGCACATCAGCCACAGGTCTCCGTCCCGTCAGCATGGCCGTCGCCTCACCCCGGAGCCCAAGCCCTGCTCCTGGCACCGAGGAGCTCCGAAGACCAGGCACAGCCGGAGCCACTGATGGCGAATGGACGACGATCACCAGCAAATTCCACTTTGTCGACTTGGCTGGTTCCGAGCGTCTCAAGCGGACCGCTGCACAGGGTGAACGTGCCAAAGAGGGCATTTCTATCAATTCCGGTTTGCACGCGTTGGGCAATGTCATTTCTGCCCTGGGTGACCCGGCCAAGGCGAAACGGACGACCCATATCCCTTATCGAGACAGCAAGCTTACGCGGTTGTTGCAGGACTCGTTGGGCGGTAATGCGCACACGCTTATGATTGCTTGTGTTTCGCCCGCGGAGTACAATGTTTCGGAGACGATCAATACGTTGCAGTATGCCAATCGGGCGCGGAACATCAAGAATAAGGCCGAGTTGAATGAGGTCGAAGTTGGGTGGGAGGACTTGGCGTATTTGCAGACGCAGGTGCTCAAGCTCCGGCGGGAGTTGGGTATCTTGAAGGGTGGGAAGGGGAGTGGGAATACGGCTGCTCTGCGGGGGATTGCGGATGACGCTAGTCAACGGGCGGTCGCTAAGGAGTTGATGGAGTGGCAGGACAAGTATGCGGCTGCCAGTCAGAAGATGTCGCAGATGATACTCGAGAACACCAAACTCAAGCAGATGTCGCACAACCGCTCCGGATCGGCTGGCTCGATGTCAGACACCGACTTCATGCAGGCAGCGGAGCCTGTGATCGTCGAGTACGAGAAGGTCGTCGATACGCTCGAGGGCCAGATCAATCTCATGAAGGCTGCGCTCAGTCATGCGGAAGACGTAATCACCCTCAACGAGACGGACATTGAGGAGCTTTCGAACTCGCTCAACGAGTCTCGTACCGCGTTGGAGAGTCGCGAGTCGATGCTGGCTGAGCTCCAGGTTCGGCTGAGCAAGTTGCAGGACCGGGAACGATCTGCGGACGAGTATGCTCGTGATTTGGAAGGACGGATGCAGAAGATCTCCGAGCGGGAGGGTGCGGATGCTACGGTCCTCACTGAGTTGCGAACTGAGCTCAGTCGACTCAAGGAGGCCCAAAACTCGGCGGAGCAGTACATCTCTGAGCTGGAGAGCAAGGTCGCCAAGGACGAGGAGACGATTGCTTCCTTGCAGGCTCAGATCGAGTTGGCGGAGAAGGAGAGGGAGCGACGTGAGGAGGCGTATAAGGACCTTCAGGCTCGGATGGAGATGATGGACACTACCCGGGACACGAAGACGCTCCTTGAAGAACTGGACGTGAGCGAGCAGCGCAAGTTGGAATTGGAGAAACGGCTCGATGAGGCGATTGCTGCTGAGGAGGAGTTGGCGAAGGAGAAGAGTACCTTGACTGATAAGGTTGCTCGTGCTGAGCTTGACAAGGGCAAGGCGGAGGATCGGGCGAGGGAGTTTGAGGCTGCGCTTGCGGCGGCGGAGGCGAACGCTGCTGCTGCTACTGCAGCTGCTGCATCGCAGGCTGCTGATGCGGATGATAAGTCTGCGAAGATCAGCGCTGAGGAGGTGGAGTCGTTGCAGCGGGAGTTGGGGAGTATGAGGGAGGAAGTGGAAGTGTGGCGTGGGGAGCATCAGAAGTCGACTGTGGAGCTCGAGCAGAGTCGGAGGAAGTATCATGAGTCTCTGAGGGAGATTCATGATCTGAATCATCAACTTTCGGAGTTGAGGTTGACGAGCAATGCTGCGTCTGCCTCGAGGGGATCTTCGGTTTCTCATTCGACGGCTGAGGATGGAGGGGAGGAGGAGCAGGAGGTCGTCGAGGAGCTTGCGCCTGCAGAGTCCAAACTTTCTCGGAGGGAGTCCTTCCAGCTTTCGCGGTCTGGCTCGATCTCGTCCACTCGGCGATCGGGTCGGCCCGAGAGCCTTTTGTTGGGCGAGAAGGAGAAGACCTTGTTGAGGCGAAACTCGGGGTCGTTCTTGGGTTACAACCCTTCTGATGGACCGAGTGCGGCGGGAGGCTCGATCAGTCGGACGGCCAGTCCGAACCATAATCGGACGCGCTCGCACTCTCAGTCCTTCGCTCATGAGATGGGACTGAACAGTGGAGCCTCTACTCCCACGACTGCTGCGGCCCTGCAGCTCCAACAGCAACTGGCGGCTCAACTCGCGAACGCACCTCAAGCTGCACCTGGTCGTCGGCCACTCTCCCTCTCCGGCTCGTTGAACCTCGTCAACGGGGCCGCCGCTGTTCGAAGTCCGCTTGGGATGAACAACTCTTCTGCTCCTGGTTCGGCAGTGGAGCCTTCTTCGATGGGCAACTACGAACGTACGATTGCTTCGCTCAAGAAGGAGAATGAGCATCTGACGCTTGCGTTGAAGGAGCGTGAGGAGGAGTTACAGGCTTTGGAGATTGATCTGAGGCAGTCTAGGAAGAGCTCGACGGAGGCGGGTGGTGCGTTGGGGATCAGTGTTGATTCTAGCGCTTCTTCTTCTGGTGCGGGAGAGGAAGCGAGTGGGGATGCGGTCCTTGCTCGGAATGGACTGGCGGCGTTCCCTTCGATGGGGAGCTTACATAGCGGCCAGCAGACTCCGGTTACGGATCGGGAGCTGAGGGCTATCAAGAAGCTTCTTGTTGAGGCTGGTGTTGCGTCTGGCTCGGCGGTTGACTCGGATGATGAGCAGATGGCGCGTTTGAATGACTTGTTGAGGTGAGTTTCTTAATTATTGATCAATTGAAAGAGACTGGCGTTGCTGACAGGTTTTCTGCTGTTGGGTGAATTGTTCTAGGTCTATGGCGCGCAAGGAGACGGCACATCGGGATGCTATTGATAGTATGGCGGACGAGCTCGCGAACCTTCGGCGCGAGAAGGAGCAAATCCAGAACTCGTCCAACGAGCAGGTCAGCAATCTGTCCAAGGAACTCGCGACCCTGCGCGGTCAAGTCGGAAATGGCGAAGAGGTCGGTAGTCAGACGCCCAAGCCGCAGGCCAGCTCGGACCGCCTTGTGTTCGAAGAAGTCGAGACTCTTCGTGCTCAGGTCACGGACTTGCAGAAGTCTCATGCCGACGAGGTTCAGCGCCTTCGCGACGAACAGGTCAAGAATGAGGGCAACTTCTCCGAGATGGTTCAGCAGCTCAAGCAGGACTTCTCGGCTTCTGCTACGACCAAAGAGCAGGAGCACCAGGCTGCGATCGAGGCGCTCAAGGCGGCACACGAGGAGGAAGTCGGCAAGGTCGTTGCCGAGCACAACACTGCACTATCTTCGCTCAAGAACAGCCACAGCGAGTTGTTCTCTCGCAAAGTCGCCGACCACGAGGAGTTGGTGCAGCGCAGGGTTGCCGAGCACGGCGATGTCATCGAGCGACTCAAGTCTGAGCACGATCGAGCTCTCAAGAGTCGGGCGGACGAACATGCGGCCGCATTGCGCGAGATTGAGCTTTCTCGGCAGAGCGACGCTGCGGTCACGGAGGAGGATCGCGCTGCTCTGCATTCTCAACTCAAGCAGGAGCACTCTACTGAACTTCAACGTCTGCGTAGCGAGCATGAGGAGACCTTGGCGGGAGTGGTCGCTTCGCATGAGGCCGCTCACAACACCATGAAGGCCGACTACGACGATAGTCAGAAGGCACGTGACCAGGAGCATGAGGCTGCCATGGAGGAGCTCCTTCAGGGTCATGCGAGCAAGATGGAGTCATTGGCCGCAGAGCATCGCAAGGCTGTCGAAGCGGCTGTTGCTGCTGCCACCGCTGCTGCTGCGGCCGAGCACGCCAAGGCGCTCGAAGCTCTTCGCACTGAGCACACCGAATCTCAGACTCGTCTCGGGACCGAACATGCGACCAAGTTGGAGCAACTCAAGGAGGAGCACGCCGAAGCGATTGAGAATGTCAAGGATGAGCATCGGAGTGCGCTCAGTGCTATGGCGTCGCAGATGGCTGAGCTTAAAGGTGCTCATGCTCGTGCCTTGGCTGAGGCTCAGAGTAAAGCTGTGGGCGATGCTGAGGCGGCCACGGGCGGTCATGTGAATGCGCTCGAGGAGGTGCGGAGTGGCCATGCGCGCGCGATCGAGGAGACACAGAGCAGTCATGCCAAGGCGATCGAAGAGCTGCAGGGTGGTCATGCCAGGACGCTTGAGGGAATGCGGGCCGTCCATGACAAAGCCTTTGAGGAAGCGGAGGACAGTCACGCGAAGGCGATTGAGGATGTGAAGAAGCAACACGCTTCTGAGCTTCAGCGATTGTCCGCTGAGCACTTGAACAGCACTGCGGAAATTAAGACTGCCTTTGCGGAGGAGCTCGCCCAGGTCAACAACACTCACAAGGAACGCACGTCTGCCCTTCAGAACGATCACGAGCAGGTTGTCAGTGGTCTGCGCAAGCAGGTCGCGGAAGTTCTGGCTAAACACCGCGCCTTCGAGCAAGAGATACGCCAGCTCAAGCAAGAACACACTGCTTCTGTTGATCGGATGTCGATTGACCACAAGGTTCGATTGGACAAGGCACATTCCGATCTGCTCGCTGCGCGCTCGATGGTGGCCAGCAGCTCGGAACGCGCGAATCAGCAGCAACTCGAAGCGATCAGGCAGGAGCTGGAGCTGGAGTTGGAGAACACGCGGTCTGAATTGGCAGAGACGAGTGATGCGCTTGTCACGCTTGAGGGTGCCCTTACGGACACTTCGAAGGAGCGCGACAGTCTTCAAGCTCAGATCGAGGCTCTCAAGAGTGGTGTCAACCCGCCCACGCCTGCTCAGGTTCTCCAGGCTGATCTGACGCAAGCGCGATCAGACTTGGCCAAGGTCAAGCAGGAAATGCACGTCATTATCGATGAGCGCTCTCGTCTGGATCAGCAACTGCGCGATTCTCAGAACCGACTGCAGACGGCTGAGGCGAAGATCCGGGCACAACAGGCGATTGGCTCGCCCACCCTCGAGCAATCTGCCGACTTCCCTGGACGTGCACCTGGCTACCGCCGTGGATCGGATGCTGACACGTTGCCTTCGGAGATGTCGCACTCTGGTCGTAACTCGCGTACGTTGGGCAAGCCTCCGCCACCCACTCCACCGCCGAGCGTCCCGCCGCCACCGACGCCTACGGCGCCATCGTCTACTTCTGGCGCAGTCACCCCGCGCGCAAGTGGGCCTCGCACCTCCTCTTCCTCGCAGATCACCAGGTCGGAGTCTCCGGGTACTCTGACGCGTTCGTCGTCGCAGAGTTCGCTGACGACGGTGAACATGAGTTCGAACCATGGTGGAGCTGGTGGGGTTGGTGATTCTGGGCTTCGGATGATTGCGGAGCAAGGGGAGGAGATCAAGAAGTTGCAGAGACAGTTGTCGCATTGTGAGGCGGACTTGCAGGCGAATATTGATTTAGTGTCTACTCTTGAGGCGGCGCTGAATGACAGTGAGCGGAATGTGAGTGTACTCGCGGGGGGGGGGGGGGGGGGGGGGGGGGGTCTACATGTTTCTCATCGAAGCAGGTTTTGCTGACTCTTTTTTTTTTTGCTACTTCCTTGAACAGCTGCGCAAGTCCCGTGTACAATTGGGCGAGGTCACCCGCGAGCGCGACCGTCTTCAGACCCAGATCGACGACCTTCGCGATCAGGCAGCGACGGCGCAGAGGAACCTGGAGAGCGTCCGGAACAGCGTTTTACTGGAGAAGCAAGGCTACGAGAGCAAGATTCAAGAAGAACGTGCAGCGAAGGAGAAGGCGAGGGAGGCGTTGGAGGCGAGGTTGGAGGAGGTTTCGAGACGGAAGAACAGCAGATTATTCTGCATGTGAACCTTTCCCCTTCTCGTTTTCTCGTCCCCACAAGCACCGATACACACGCCACGCTGCGACCCTTATCGCCTCGTCGACCAATATACATATATATGCCAAACCCCACCAAGCCCTTTTTGCCCACTTCTCCGGTCAACAAAACCCTGCCTCTCCCTTTTCTTCTTCCGGGCCCCCTCCACTGCTATATGCCCCCCTTCCCTTCCTCCATTTCCGGGTTTTCCGCCAGCGCCCCCGCCGAACTTCTTCAAAGCAGTGTCGAAAAGCGTCCTACCGACTCGACCTTGTCCGTCCTCGCCGTTCTCGGGGTGGCGCGCTGCGGGCACTGTACAACTTCCGTTTTTCGTTGCTACTACTCTCTCTCTCTCTCTCCACTCTTTTACTTTTTTTCGTTACCCTTTTTCTTTATCTCTCGCTCATTCCTTCTATGAACTCCCGTTTGGGAGGGCTTGCTCCGATATTCGGGGGGCAACGCACATCCGTTTCGAGTCCTTTTGCTTGGGCCCCTGCCCCAGTCGACGTTCGTTCTCTTCTTTTTTTTTCCCTCTCTCTCTCTCTTTCTCTCTTCTCCCTCCTGATATCTCTCGTTCGTACAATTGAAATCTACGCCTGTCGTTACCTCTTCTTTGCCTTGTGTGCCGAATGATAGCCGTCGAGAGCCAGGGATGCAGCTGAAGGTCGCCGGCGTGTGTACCCCATCATCTCCATGCATATGTGGGAAGTCGACTTTGCGCGTGATTCGACCTCGAGCGATGGCTATCACGACCATCTCCTGCCTGGAGCTTGAGGCTTGAGGCTGGGAGAGGCTTGAGCCGGTCTTCGGTGGGCTCCGTGCATGCTCCGCGATAAGAAGCAGCCTGCCTACTTCCCCAGCCCCAGCATCCACACCGGCTTTGACGGGCGTCTACTCCAGCCACGGTAGACGTGATCGACCAGCAGCATGCACAGAACATTCAATATTCAATTCACAGCTGCTGCACAAGAGGCACAGCAGGTCCAGGCCGCACAGCCCTTTGCCTGGAGTGTAGACGATAGGGCAGCTCCGGTTTTGAACCCAGCCGGATTGGCCGGACTGCCCGATCGAGCTCTCAGGGTGGTCCGTGAACAAATAAAAGGTTTGGAACCTTGGACCATCCCGCCGCCATGCTCCTCCTTCTTCCTTCTCTCTCTCACACACTGAGCTTCATTCCCTTCCCTGACTTCTTCAGCAAAACTCCATCATGAGCGGGCGCGACACTCCTCCCCAACAGTCTCTGTCCGTCACTGACAACCGAACGGGCAAGACGATCACCATCCCCATCAAGAACAATGCCATCCCAGCTACCGCGTTCAAACAGCTCAAGGCCAGTCGGTATGCCTGCTTTGAGAACGTCGATACCGAGGAGGACGACACGGAGAATGGGATCAGGGTGTTGGATCCTTCCTTTGACAACACGGCGGCTATCACCTCTACCATCACTTTCATCGATGGTAACAAGGGCATCCTTCGTTACCGCGGATACCCCATCGAAGAGCTCGCTGCCAAGAGTGTGAGTTCTGTCCCTCCACGAATGCGTGTTAAATGCGTGTTATCAGTGATCAGACGTTTTGCTGATAATGTTAGCTTTTCTGACTCTCCAGAACTTCCTGGAGGTGAGCTACTTGCTCATCTACGGCGAACTGCCTACCGCTGGTCGACTCGAAACCTGGACTACGGAGATCATGAACCATACCTTCGTGCACCGCGACGTCGAAGACCTTTTCTCCGCCTTCCGATACGATGCGCACCCAGTTGTGAGTTGATTCTACTTTACAGTACCAATACCGCACAGGATCTAAAACGCACTTGCTCGTCCACTCCAGGCTCAACTCGCAACCGGATTCGCCGCTCTGGGCGCCTACGCCCCCGAAGCCAACCCGTCTCTCCAAGGACAAGACCTATACACCCGTGGCGCTCACGGCGACGTCAGCAGTCTGAGTATGCTCGATAAGCAGATTGTACGCATTATCGGCAAAGCGCCTACATTGGGTGCGTTGGCGTACCGTATTCGCTCGGGCCGTCCTTTCAACCGACCGCCTCAGGGCCTGTCGTACTGCGGCTCGTACCTGTATCTGATGGACCATCTGTCAGAGAGGGAGTACCAACCATCACCAGTTCTGGAGAAAGTAAGTCGATTCAAGGCTCTGAAGACCATGTTCCCCGTGTACAGGTATCAGCTACTGACCGACCTGTTCATACAATGTAGGCGCTGGACATTCTCTTCCTGCTTCACGCCGACCACGAGATGAACTGCTCGACTGCTACAGTGAGTCAATACTCAATGGAGAAAAACGCGTGCTACGTGCTTGCAGTTGCTAAACGACGCGCCTCGGAATGATTCCGCAGGTCCTTTCGTCTTCCTCCTCATTGGTCGACCCCTACAGTGCCGTAGCTGCGGGTGTAACTGCGTTGTACGGCCCTCGGCACGGAGGAGCATGCGAGGCCTGTCTGCGAATGCTCATGGAGATCGGCTCACCTGCCAATGTAAGTTCAAACGCGCCTTTCCCACCTTCTGTGAACCGAGCACGCCTATGATACTAAACCCTTTCCCTTCACATGCGCCCTCAAAAGGTCCCCAAATTCATCGAAGAAGTCAAAGCTAAGAAGCGCAAGCTGGTCGGATTCGGGCACCGGATTTATAAGACTACCGACCCGCGCGCCAAGATTATCCGTCAGCTTGCGGACGAAGTATTCAAGGTGACGGGACCTTCGCCATTGCTGGACACGGCTTTGGCACTGAAGGAGGCGGCTGAGTCGGACGATTACTTCAAGTCGCGTTCTTTGCTTCCTAATGTTGACTTCTTCAGTGGGCTGGTGAGTTTCTTCTTCTTTATATTGTTGCTTTGCTGCTTCAGAGACTGACGCCACTTCGCGTTTGTGTCCTTGGTAGATCTACACCCAGATGGGCTTCCCACTTGACTGTGAGGAATGAGGGTCGATGACGGACTTCGAAAGGGACTTCCAAACCGCTGACTCTGGACTTATTGCTCTTCTCACAGTCTTCCCGGTATTGTTCGTCCTGCCACGTACTGTTGGTTGGCTAGCACACATGAGGCAGCAGATCCTCGACCCTAAGGTATGTTATCTGCCTATCTTTTCCTGAGCATGTAGCATCACGTTCGCTGAACCTTCCCGACCATCTCCCTTTTCCCACAGTCGCGCATCTGGCGTCCTCGACAGGTTTACGTCGGCTCCGGCTTGCGCGAGTACGTACCCGTCGCCGAGCGCCGGGAGCCACGGGAAGGACTGCCGCTGCACTCGGCGCCTGTTGCGCTCGTGCATGGCAAAGACGCGTCTCGTCGGAAGCTGGCGACGTTTAAGGATGAGACGGGGAAGGAGCATGCTGGGTCGAAGTTGTGAAAATGGGGTGTTTGTGTTTGGCTCTGACGCGGGTCTATAGGATTCGGGCTCGGCTTCTGATCTTTTTCTGGTCTTCCTTGGTGACAAGGTTACCTTCGTTCTCTCTCTGTCTCGTTGGCCCTAGCTGTCCTTCTCAGATAGCGATGTAAAAACTTCTGCGTGTCCAGCGCTCCTCTTACCATTTCCCTCGCATTCGCGTTCTCTTCAAGCTTCGAGCGGGCTGCGGAGAGACACCGGGACAGCCCGATGGCATGTTTCTATCGTGCATGGTCGCGTGGTCTCGTTTATGAGGTAGGCGCCGAGACCGGAGCGGTTCTGATAGCGGCGGCCCTCGATGCCTGAGGCTCATCCCACCCACTACCACGATCTCCAAGCTCTTATACAGCCAACCCCCTCCCTCTCTCTCGCTTTGGGACGCACAGCGCACCTGCTCGTCCTGCCTTCATTCAACTCGCGACTCGCCCGAATTTCAAACAACCCCGAAGCCTTGAGCAAGAACCATCCCCCCCCTCCACTGCCTTTCATCATGGCATCTCCCAAACGAAGGATCGAGACGGACGTCATGAAGCTGTGAGTAGCTCTTGTACTTGTATGCGCTGCGCTCTCCCTGCTGGTGCTGTGGTAATGCGCACAGCTGGTCAACTTGCGTCTCTTCGACGGCTGAATGCTGCCCCCCCCCCCCCCCCTATCTCACTCGATGAACAGACTGATGTCCGACTACGAGATCACCCTAGTCAATGACAGCATGCAAGAGTTCTTCGTCCGTTTCCACGGTCCCGCCGAGACACCCTTCCACGGCGGCGTCTGGAAAGTACACGTCGAAATCCCAGACCAATACCCGTACAAATCGCCCTCGATCGGCTTCATGAACCGGATCTTCCACCCGAACATCGACGAGCTGAGCGGCTCGGTCTGTCTAGACGTGATCAACCAAACCTGGAGTCCGATGTTCGACATGGTGAACATCTTCGAGGTCTTCCTCCCTCAATTACTTCGGTACCCCAATGCGGGCGATCCACTGAATGGCGAAGCTGCTGCGCTTCTGAATCGGGACTCGAAGCAGTATGAGGCTAAAGTGAAGGAGTATGTGAGTCGGTTCGCGACTAGGGAGGCTGCTGATGGGGCTGGGACTGAGGTGGAAGGTGGGGAGGAAGGGGAGGAGGATGATGGGGATGAGGAGGTCATGAGTGAGGTTGGATCGTTTTCGGAGGATGAGGATGGGATGGGGGATATGAATTTGTGATAAGGAAGGAAGGGAGGGGGGATCGAAGAGCCTTCACGCAAACAACCCCTTGGACCCTCCCCGCCCCCCCGCCCGACAACACGCCCTGCGCGATCCACCCTCTCTCTCTCCCCCCTGTGCGCGCGCAACTTTCGACCTTCGTTTTCGACCTTCCGTCCTAGACCGAGCGCCCACGCCCCGCATTCTTCAAACCATATCCCTCCCTCCACCCTTGACACACGCGCGCGTGCGCACGCCCGAGCGGGGGGCTGATTTCGACGGACATTTCGCAAACTTCTCGAAACCCCCCCTCCGACCTTTCTCTTTTTTCGAACTTTCATCCATTCGCGAAACTCGGGCGGAGCCATCCGCGGGAACCCTAAGTTGGCGAACCCTGTCCCCGGCTGGGCTCAGGGTCGAGATATTCGGTTCTAGGCGGCATTTGCGGACGATGTGGTTCGTCCTGCGTCCCGGCCTCCCGGGGGTCAGCGGTCAGCTACGATACTCGGGATCCCGCCGGCTAGGGAAGGAGGGCTACCACCTTTCATTTCCTGCTGCGAGCCAACCACCTT
>RDSH01000252.1:0-28314 GCA_009428295.1 Tilletia walkeri
CACGTGGTCTCATGACTACTTATGAGGCCCAGAGAGAAGCACATCCACAGGGCTCAGCTGTCAAATGACCGAATGAGAGTACGACAGGGCCTCTATACACACTGCGGACGACTACAAGGTCAACTTCCGAAGGAGTGGGCCCACATTTGGATCATCTTTTGATCATAGAGGGGAGTCCCGGAACCTCCCGGAATTTCGCGGAATTTCGCATTCCGGGGCCCCGAAATGCGGAATGAATTCTTTTGGCAACCTTGATTTTGACGGAAGCCGAAACTCCAGAACGGTGCATACGGTGTTTTCCCCGGAACCCGAAATACTGTGCAAGATAGAGCACTGAATCTCCGGGAACACGGAATGTGTAATTATGTCTTGAAAAGCCCCGGAATAGCTGCGGAACCCCTCCCGGAACCCGGAAAATTCCGGGGCCTTCCGTGCTCATCCTTAGATATAGTTGCATAAGGCTATGTGAGGCTATAGTCATAGTTGCTCATAGTCGCGACTATGGCTATGACTATGACTATGGGCCGCCGCGGCCGCGACAATAGCTGTCATAGTCGCCCGTTTTTCCCGAAAAATGTAGACGGAGCGCTATAGTCCGACTATGGTGCCGCTATATTTTGACTATAGTCTCGCCGATAAATCCATAGCCTTGTTCCAAGACTATGGTGTCACTATAGTTGCGCTATAGCGTTTTCTATTCCACTTTGCCATAGTCGGATCTGTACGGGCGTACGGCTATAGTCGCCTGACATAGTCGCACTATGTACGCTTCAGAACATAGTCTGACTATAGCCTCGCAAATCTGCCTCGAAATTGCGAGAGATCTACGGCTATAGTCATCATAGTGTGACTATAGTTGTAAATGCCCGCGCAAAAAAGGTTGAGACTATAGTTATAGCCGACTATGGCGGCTATAGTTAGACTCTCGACTATGACTATTTCCCAAAATCGAAAAACGCCTACGGCTATGACTATGACTATGCAAAAAAACGTGCGACTATTGCCGGAGCCGAGCACTGATGCTGACCACATCTTCTTCTTCTCCAACATCCGGCACTCCTCTTACTCTCTGGGTAGCCAAAATGCCAAATACGAGATTGTGCAATAGCGCAATAGGCAAGTGACTTGGTGCATCAAGGTCGCACGTAGTTCTTTCTGACCATGGGCGTGTCTCTTTCTACAGATGCTGATACGGGAGATGGACCCACTCAACGAGGTCCAACTTTCAAGACACGATTCACGAACATGGCAATCACACACACACCACCTCAATGCCCATTGCCCGCGCTGTCCTTTCCAACTTTGCACTTCTCATTTCTCGACGCTCAACTATGCCCAGCCCTCAGGCTCTCACCTCTCCTTCTTCCTCACGACCTCACTCACTGAGCGTTTATCGGACATCAGCAGGGCACACCGGAGGGCGGAGGATGTATCAGCTAGGGTGTTTAATGTACCATCACACGCAGCGTCAATAAAGCGTTATTCCAGCGTCAGTGCAGTGTTATTGCAGCGTTTGAGCAGTGTTATTGCAGCGTTTGAGCAGCGTCTGAGCAGCGTCGAGCCCGTGTTGAGCAGCGCAGAGCATTGGTAGTGAGCCGCGTTCTTCCAGCGCTGGATCAGCGTCGGTCGACGCTCAATCCTTGTCCACCGCGTCAACCGACGCTGCGGAAACGCGGCAAAACGTCCGGAGATCTGAGTGGTAGTTTTTCCTCGACGCTGCTCTGACGCTGCAGCGTTTTCACAGCGTCACACTAGCGTCCGAACATTTCCTGAGGGCTGGAAGCCTGGAAGGTTAATTATAAGCGCTAAGTCTGATGGTGCTCTACGAGCAGTTGACTGCACATATAAATGTGCTCCACGCTCCACGCTTGAAGCTGGAAGCTGAAGTAAAAGGAGACCTGGTTAGTGGGGGTGTCGAATGTGGGCCTGCGATGCACCTTTCGGCATCCCCAACATTCACATCCATCTCCTTGGGCATGGGCTTGGAAGACAGCAAGCGCAAGACATAAACAAATGTTAATCCCATTGACCAAGAAAAGCAGAGACAGAACGTGAAGCAAGAGAAGAATACAAGAGGGAGCAAAAGTGAATGCAACACCCTTATGATAAAAGTGGTAAGGGAAATCCTAAAGTTGAAGGGCAGTCGCTGGAGAAACCGAAGAAGGGGGTAACGTGGTAAACGATTGAGTATTGAGGCTTTGAGGTTTGACGAGCAGTGATCCTGGCTGGCAGGCTGGCAGCGTAGTGTGTGTGTGTGTGTGTGTGTGTGTGTGTGTGTGTGTGTGTGTATTCTCTAGTGAAATGATTGGGTTGAAAACTTGCCGAGTCCGAAAGAGGTGCTGAGAAGAAGGGAAGTATTCTTGACGGGTCGACATTCCCCTTCATGTTCGAGCTCGAGTCCGTCTCGGCATGCTTCGAAGCCGTATTCTGTGCTCGTCAGTCGTCGCGAGCTCGTGTTGTCCAGTCTCAAAATCGCCCGAACCCGAGCTCCGTTCGCTTTCCGTCAGGTGGACAGCAGGCTCGACGGCAGAGACACCGTGCGAAAGTCCCGCATGTCGAGGTTGATACTGTTGTTGATCTTGAAGCAATTGCTGACTCCGTCGATGTTGTTCCGGATCATCCGTGGTCACCGGCGGAAGAGCAGGACGAGCTGAGAGGGGGTCCGCGTCGCTCTCCGCTCTCGCCTCCACTGCTCCGAGGGAGACAGCACTCCCACCGGCAACCTTCCACGCCTGCGAATGATGTTCCGCATACTCCATCACGGGCGTCTTCTCCATCATGCTCGGCTCGTACGAGGCCGTGATGAGACTCGCAGCCGTGTCTGGTCGGTGTAAGAGCGAATCGCTGGTTCTCCCCAGCCTGGACCGGCCAGGCCTATCGCCAGCCCTTTCCCGCCGTTCCATCTCGACCACTTCCTTCTCAGATTGAGACATCAGACCCTGCTCCAGTCGCTCGATCAGCGCGTCGGGTATAGTTCGGGAGTTTGGCCGCGGATTCGCTGGATGGGATGCGCTCATGCTTCGTGGCCGATTCTTTCGCAGAAAGGAGTCGGTAATTGCTGCGTCGCGTTGAGCCATTTGGCGATGTTCGGACTCCATAGCGTCGATGATGGGGATCAACATGGCGATCAAGACGTTCCTGAAGGTTATAGGAGAAGAGACTCGCTGTCAGCTTTCAACGCCCCACAGTGTACCTTGCTGTATCATATGATTCTCACAAGGCTACGATGCCGCTGTTGATCTTGGGGAGCGACGAGTATGTCTCAAAGCTGGCGACCGCGGCGAGGATGATCATGACCAGTGCAGAGATGGCAGGGAAGACAAAAGAGCTGATAGTGTTGAAGAGGAGTAGTCGGAGTCGCTCTTGTAGGGCCTTTGAGCGAGACGTTTGGCTCGGTCTCATTAGGCTGGTCAGACGCCAAGCACAGATACTGAGTAGGGGAAAATATGTGGAAAGCTCCGGACTGCATCAGTTCTTGTGCCACTGACCACTTTAAGCCTGGAGTGGTGAACGTACGCAGAACAGAGAGAGGTATCCACGAGCATGCCGCCATATTCGACCCATGTCATCGGGGCCACTGGCCACACCTTGGTGCCGAGGTCGGCAGGGGACATTGAATCCCTCATCTGATTGTGAAGATGGATACAGAGCCTGTCAAGGGCAGAAAGGAGAAAGAGAAGATGTAGAGTGGTCAGTCACAGGCATGATCTCCTTCTCAGAACGCTGTGTTGTGTCACTCACGGAACCAGGAACGACCCTCTGATGATTTTGATAGTGAGAACCAGAGCGCCCAGGGCGGCATATTTGGGTTTCTTGCGATCGCGCACGGGAACGAGCGCGACGGCGCGCAAAAAGATGACCCAGTCCGCGACCCAAGGTAGAAGCAAGGTTATGATTGCGTCGCCTGGTAGAATTGTGAGCCAACAGGGAAGAGAAAGAGAGAGGGACAGAGAGGTCAGCAAAGGATGCATCTAGGCAGTAAGAGCAGCGGCCCCTGGATAGAAACTGTCACTCACAATATTCGATACTGAGGGGTACCTTCTCCGTCGGGTCCACCAGCGTATGGGTAAGCTGTGAGGTATTTGTAAACGCAGTGACGAAGAACAGTCCGGCGACGAGAGTGACGAGCGCAAACGTCCATGTCTTGCGATGATGTGGTTGAGACATGTACAGCAGAAAGACGTACAGCGTCACCACGGCGCTGCTGAAGGCGATCTGAATGCACAGATTCCGAACAACGAAAGGTATCACCGCCTGCTGGATGAAGTGGAGCTGGGCGTAGTGCGAATCAGTCGCGGAGGCTGAGTCTGCGTCCGGCCCGGGGAACAGGGCGGTGATGTTGGAAGACATGCCTGCTGAGCGCGTAAGGAAGAGGGTCCGAGCGCTTGAAGCTTGAAGCTTGAGGGACGGCGCACGTCCAGAATGAGCGCGGGAGTAGTGAAGCGATGAAACCGAGAATAATAACAACTCCGTGCTGTGCCGACCCTCGCCGCGTACCCTTCAGGTTCTGTTCAGAGCAGGTGGGAGATAGAGGAGAGAGGGAAGTGGGAGCGGAAAGGGAGAAAGAGATTGTGGAAGGAGGGAAGGGTCAACTGATATGCTGTATGATATGCACGACCCAAACCCTCTCTCGGCGTACTGCGTGCTGGTCGTGAGATGTGAGATGTGAGAAGGAACGAGACGTGCACCTTCCTGCAGCTGGTGTATGGACTGACACTACTTAAGAACAATACTGCTAGAGCAGCATGAGTTGCCTTGACGGGTTGCTCCACGCTTGATGCACAAAACGACGAACCGAGGTGCGAGTTGGATCTTGGGCGGAGGTCTGGATCATCCTGCCAGCATGCCAGCCACTTGCCAGCAGCGGCGTCATCTGCACGGCTGTCAAAAAGAAATTGAAAGGTGTGCATGTGGTTATACACAGCACGGACGAAGGACGCGGACGAAGCTGATGCACGGATGGCACTCACACTGTTCCGGTGCCCATTCGCGCGTCCATCGCGGCAATCATCCCAGCAAAATGAAACGACCGTGACACCACTACGATGTGCTCGGCGCTAAAGTGGGCAGGGAATGTTCCTGTATGTAAAGCAGCGAAAATAAGCAGCAGTGGGGCACGACGGCGGCGTGGGACGGGTGACAGCGTGAAAGTCGTGACTGCGTAACTGTGTGAGGCGCGTGTCAGAAGAGACTCGCTTAGAGCGCTGAAATGATCTGAAATCTGAAACGACGAGAGCGATGCTGGAGATGGCAGCGACCGGAAAGAAATTCTTTGGAAGAAGCAGGGTACACGTACAGGATCCTTGATGATGCGATGATGATCGCGGCGCCTCGAGTCTCGATGGTCGAGGGACGGAAAGGAGCCCGAGTTCCGAGTCCAGTGCGCTCGCACGGGGGCCCCACTTTCGTCCGGGGAGATGATCAGAATTGCCCTATTGTAGCATGCTGCAAGCCGCAAGCAGCAGCAGTAGTGGTGCGCGTATCGCGTAGTGCGAACGGACACGGACGCGGACTCCGAATCACCTGGTCTACCCTAACCGCTAATCCGAGGGAGTGATGGACAGTGGCTGCTTCAGCGAGCTTCATCAGTTAAGGGCCAGGGACCAACTCGCGGTACATCGTCCAGCTCGCTGGCCAATCCACATCGTTGGAACTGTCAGGCGTCAGGTCACCGTGTGCAAGTTTCGAATCGAGCGCGCTGCCCCACTCGTGTAGAAGTACGGGGGCCCGTTCTTTGCCAGAGTTAGGGGACACATCACACAACCCAAAGTTTGATGCTTTGATGGCGCTCATCGCTTTGGAGGCAGGTACAGGTAGGTATGGGTCAGCATCGGATCGGCTCCAGGCAGGCTTCGGCGGCTGAACGCTGAACGCTGAACGCTGAAAAGCTCGACTCCACATGTCTCCAGACTCCAGAATTCTCGAGCCAACTTTACCCAGAGGGAGAGCGTTCTCCTTTCTCAAAGCTTGGGCTTCACGAAGGTGGCAGCAAGATTGCGACGTTGGATCTTGCCGGTCGCCCTGAAAAAAGCAAGGCGCCGATCGATCAGTAACATCACGAATAGAGAGCGCCACTTTTGGAAGAACTCACGTCTTTGGGATGCTGTCGGAAATGTAGATATTCTCTGGAATCTTGAACTTGCTGATCTTGCCATCGAGCGCTTGCTTGATCTGCTTCGGGTCCAAAGTCGCCCCCTTCTTTGGCACAATGACCGCACCAACCTTCTCACCGTATTTCTCGTCTGGAACCGCAAAGCTCACAGCCTCGCCAACACCCTCGATGGCTAACAAGGCCGCATCAATCTCGAGCGGACTGATCTTCTCTCCACCTCGGTTGATGAGTTCCTTGATACGACCCGTCAGAATGATATACCCGTCCGCGTCCTTCTTGCCTTGGTCACCAGTTCTGAAGAAGCCCCAGTTCTCTCGAGGACCGTCGTTGGCTTCGCTTACGAAGCTCTCCTTGTTTGCCTTCTCATTGTTGATGTATCCCTTCGTCACATTCGCACCCCGAATGGACACCTCGCCCTCTTGTCCTTGGGCCACTTCGCGTCCTTGGTTGTCGAGAATCTTGACATCAACACCCTGGCCCAAACCTACACTGCCTGGCTTGCGTTGAGCAGGAGGCAAAGGATTTGAGCACATTTGATGGGCGGCCTGTCATGAGGAGGGCGGGTCAGTGGTGAAGGCTCGTGAACATGATCCGAGCGGTGGAAACTCACTTCAGTCATGGCATAAGCTTCCAAAACTGGGGCACCAAATGCCTCCTCGATCGCATGGAAGGTAGCAGGGGAGAGCGCCGACGAACATGATCGGATGAAGCGGAGCTTTGGAATAGGAGATGGTCGGTCTGATGCCAACAGAATTTGGTGAATGGTTGGTACTTTGGAATTACAAAAAAGGGGTCAGCACATGGACAGCACACATGTAAACTAGGCAGGTAGATCGTACCTGCTGTGTACCAATTGCATTTTGCATCAATGAACTCCTTCCAGAACACACTTGCGCTGAACTTGGGTGGAATCAAGGCTGAGCCTCCGCTGAGTAGCGTCGCCAGTAGTCCACATAGCAGACCATGGACATGGAAGAGGGGCATGACGAGGGCTGTTCGGTCGGAGGGTACAAGGTTGTACTGCGCAACAGAACGAGAAGGACCGCGTCAGTCAACCGATGCTTCGGGCAAGGAGAGCTGGATAGAATCGAAATACGCACTGTGTTCACGATGTTACGCATTGTCGTAGTGAGATTCAGGTGGGATAGTGGGACCGCCTTCGGTCTGCCCGTCGTTCCACTTGTATGAAGCACCAACGCTGTGTCCTGAGACTGAGGCTTCCGCACTGAGGCCCGCCCAGCCTTCTTCCCACCTTCGAAGACGATCTCCAGCGCTCCCCGTCCGTTCGCCGCAGACGAGTTGAAGATCACCTCCGCCAAAGGAACGCGGCATTCTCGGGCTGCCTTGACGGTAGGGGCCTCCTTCGCCGCGGACAGAGTGCCGGCCGGAACGAGGAGAAGAGCCGACTCCGTGTCCCTGAGGTAGAAGGAAACCTCTCCGGGCGAGTAGGCAGGGTTGAGCGGGGCGGATACGAGCCTCTGCGCGCCAACAGCGAGGAAGCTGACCACAAATTCGATGCCATTGACCAAGCTGCTCGAGACGACCTTGCCCGGCTCAAGGTTAAGGCTGGCGAGCTGAGCTTGGAAATCGAGGACGATCTCGTGGAGCGTTTCGTAGGAGAGCGTTGCTTGTACGGGGGCCGAGGCGGGGAGGATCACGGCCGGCGCAGAGGACTTGAAGCCCTCGCGCGGCTCAAAGACGGCAAGAAGAGTGGCCATTGTTATCTTCACTTCCAGGTGTTTGATGGTCGTGCGAGGCAACCCCGGGAGGTCATCCGCGAGGTCATCACGGGTACTATCGATGTCGTCATTTCTATATCATAACGCAAGCCTTTATATTTGTACAAGAAGAAAAGTTACCTAGTCCCTACTCGGTCCATTAGTATAGGGGTCAGTACGTAACCTTCACACGGTTAAGACGCCGGTTCGAGTCCGGCATAGACCATGTTTTTGCATTTTTTTTTGGTGGTCTGGTAGTTTTGCTCTTTGACCCCTACCGCTGTAGCATTTTGATCTCTCACAATGCGGATTCTCACAATGATAGTACCTAGAAACGGCCATACGATTACGTCTCGAAGGACAAGTGACAAGGGGAAGCAATCATGGACTTCGAGTCCGGCGTCTGACTTCTTCTCGGTCCCGAGGAGGCGGCGAAGGTGACAGCGAGCGCGATGCCGAGCTTGAGCTTCCAGCCCGGCGGCGTCGGCGCGGGGGTGGAGAGCGCGAGCGGCCAGAGTCGGAGTCGAGGCTATCGCGTCGGCGGCGACGAGGTGGAGGCGACCCAGGTGATGGTGATCTCGCTTCCCTCTCCTTTCCGCTTCTCCTCTGTGAAGTTGAAGGACCTGCACTTGGTGGGCGCTCGTCACGGCCACGGTTCTCTTCTCGGCGTGGCGGTGGCGATCTCGAGCGCCTATCATCGCCCTGTCGTCTACGCGATCGAATCTCGTCGTCAAACTGGCGTCTTTCCTCATCCTCCTTCCGTCTTCGATCTTGAACAGCCTCGCGGCGGGCCTTGTCCTGATCCTTCCGCTGCTGTCGGGCTGCATTGCGCTCCTCCCTGAGTTTCAGGTGGTAGTCAGCAGAGAACCCCTGACCCTCCTGATAGTCATCCCGAACACCGAATGCCGATTTCCACTTCTCCGTTTCTGCCGCTTTGGCCTCGCGGAGCGCATGTACGTCTGAGGGTCGCAGTGATCTTGTCTCAGCATGACTTGACTGACCGAACGACGAGTTGTTGTTCAGCGAGTCGTTCAGAGTCTCTCGAAGTTGAGATACTTTGGCTTCGATCTCGTCGTCGGGTAGACCCTGCTCCTCAAGCTCGTCTTGTAGCTCCATGCATCGGATCTCCACTTTACGCTTGCGGTCGTGGTCGAGGATGCCCTTGTCTGGCTGACGCTGGGCTGGACCGTCGCGATCTTCCAACGAGTCCTTTGGTCCCGTGTGTCCTCGCTCATCTCTGTATCGCAGCGCAGAAAGGTTTCGCTGAACGTATCCGCTCGTGCCACTGGGAGGGGGAAACGGAAGTCAAGTTCAGCTTCCCTGCCTGACCAGAATCCTGCTCATGCGGATGACTGCAACTCACCTGCCGCGCGTTGTCTGCAGACCAATGCCGTTGTACATTGTCGCTTTGCTTCTTGTGGATTGTGGTGAGATCGATGAATTGGGTAGCTGCGATGCTGGTGGTTCTGAAGGTCAAGGCAACGTTGGGGAAGAACAAGACCTTGACCCTCACGTTCACCAGCAACAAAAGGCCGAAAGCTCCATGAACAGTCAGACGCTCTGAAGTAAGGTCCCAAGGTCCGGCTTCCTGTACCGCAAGCAACTGCGCACTCCTCCGCCGCCGCGCTGGGCTCGGAATCGACCACTTTACAGAGATGCAAGGTTCCCGCGAGCGGACGCTCAGCCATGCCGGCTCTGAGCTTGGGACAGTTCCCGAACACACCGAAGTGCGGAAGGGCTTTCTCGCTCTTCCTGGAGGCACGAAGGTGAGCTTCCTGTGCGGCTCTGCGTCCTTCTGATGTGAATTACTGACGCCTTGTGTTAACTTTATGTCCCCGGTCCATCCCTTACCCAGGCGCTCCTGGCCTTCCTGATCAGCATCTCGGCGTATACAATACAGACAGAGCTCGCCCAGGTCGTGCAGTCGACGTTAGGGTACAAGAAGCCATTCCTGTCCTTGTGAGTGGACCTCTTCCCTTGCCAACATGGCTTTACGTGTTCGCAAAACAGCGCTAACCCGGGGTCTTATGCTCCCTCTCTCGCAGATGGTTGGGCCACTCCCTCTTCTCAATCCTACTGCCTTGCCATCTTCTTGTCCTCTGTCGGACGAGGAAGTACCCCCTCGACCATTGGCTCAGCCTGATCGCCAAGAATTTGGATTGGCAGCTGAGCGCTCGGTCTACTACGGACGCCTACAGCAGCGTATCCGATGGCATTGCATTAAACGAAGGAATCTCCAGACCTTTCACCAGGCGGAGCGGGTTGGCAGGACAGATACGGGAGAGGTTCGGCTATGACCTTCTGAAGCTGGTGCGGATCTTGATGATTCTTACCGTTGGCATCACAATACCCTCCCTAAGCTGGTAAGTGACTCAAGGGAGAAACACGAATGCATATCGTCGACATTCTGACCTTCTCCACCCTTTCTTTTCTCGTTCATCTAGGTATGCCGCAGTACCCATGTGAGCAGCCTGATCCACACAGAACGATCCACACATAAATGCAGGCAGACGGCTAACGAATTGGACCTTTCAGGACATCAATGGCGGACATAACCGCGATCTATAATACTTTCAGTGGTATGTCTTGCTTTGCTCCCAGCACCCGCGTCTCGAGAAGCCTAAAGTTCGCCTTTTTCCTCTGCCAGTCTTTGCACTCGTCTTCTCTGTATTTTTTCTGGGCGAAAGTTGGGAGCGCGTGAGTCTGGCATTCAAGAAGGTCGTCAGGGATGTTGCTGATGCCTTCATTGCCATCACAGCGCAAAGTCTTCTCCGTCGGGCTCGCTTCTGTGGGCGTCGCTATTGTAGCATATGGGGGCAGCTCTCCAGGTGAAGGACGAAGTGAATTTACCAATCCATTCCTCGGCTCTATTCTGGCCTTATTAGGTGAGCCTTTGTGCGTCCATAACATCTCGAAGTCAGGAACTGAAAACAGGGTTATTCCATTCCAACATCAACAATAGGCGCCCTGACTATGGGAGCCTACGAAGTCATCTTCACCCTCATCGCCACGCTTCCGGATGAGGATGTCCAGGCTGCATTATACGCAAAACCAGGCTCGCGTCGAACGCGCTCGCGCACAATTAGCGGCGCTTTCTTGCGTCCACCCACGTCCCCCCGATACACCCCGATCGGTGCGGAAACAGGGCCCTCAGGCAGACGACCTCGACCTTCCGATGTCCGCCTTGTCTTCGATGCTGCGGCCGATTTGGGTGGGGCCGCGGATTGGTCCTTAGATGGGGAGTCGAAAGATCTCTCGCGATCTCATGAACGGACTGCACTTGTGGTTGACGAGGCTGCTTCCCCGTCGACACGGAACTCATATGAGTCGATATCTCGTGCTGGGTCGCCTGCGGGTCGTGCTGGGCCTGCTGGACAGGCGCCAGGCGCGGAATCCGAAGGTATCGATGGTAGCTCATCAAAGTTGGGCTTCAGTGACTCGCCACCGCTACACGGTCCGTCGCCCCTGCGACAAACATACGTCATCGGAAGTGGATCGAAGACGGAGTTAGAGGAGTCTCCCTCTGGATTCGGCGCGCTATCAGAGGCAGAGAGCGAGCTTCAGGATGGGGAGGAAGAAGAGATCCTACGGGGGTCTACTCGACTTCATCGTTCCAGATCGAAAGCGCCATCTGTGCTCGAATCGGGCGAGGAGGAAGGCGATAGTTTCGAAGATGCGCGACATTCTTCGACTGCGGTGAATAATGGCAGACCGACGTGGGATAGGTCCTTCTCGCACGCCTCGGCTTTGGGTGGTGCTCAGAACCCTCAGTGGATTCCTCCTCCCCTACCGTTTGGTCTCCATGCGACTGTCATGACGAGTGGGATCGGCTATGTCACCTTCCTCTTTCTTTGGATTGGCGTCGTGAGTTCCGTGCCATGCTTCTTGTAGACCGGTCCAGGATATACTCACCTAAACCCTCTCCTTCTTCTTCTGATCCAGGCCGTCGGTCATTGGACAGGTCTAGAGCCCTTCGAACTCCCTCCCAACTTGAAAGTCGTCGCAGCTCTGGCCGGCGTGGGCCTACTCGGTGTAGTCTTCAATGGCACATTCACCCTCCTTCTCGCTCTCTGGGGACCCGTCCTCGCCAGCGTCAGCATCATCGGGGCCACGGTCTTGGTGGAGATCGCGGATATTGTGGTGTTGGGACATCCGTTGAGGTTGACGAGCGTGATTGGGTGTGCGCTGATTGTGGGCGGGTTCGTGGCACTCGTTGCGGGCACTGAGGAAGAAGTTGTTCCGGAAGGGGAACTGTAGCGTCTGGATCATCCAGCATTCATTCATTTACTGCTACCTTTCACAATTATTTCATGTGGTGTGCCCTCGCGCTTGAAGCCTTCAAGCGGGCGGTTGTTTGTCTGAAGCTCGATTCCTTGCTTGCCCCAAAGTCAAGCTTCGATCCATCCTCCGCCTGAATGACCAGTCTGACAAGCATCTTCCTCCCATTGGGACCTCCATGTAAAGGAAGAGCGGTTCACTGAAGTCGCGTTCCCCTTTCCCCCGACGTTCCCATTCATCTTTGCCCCAAGTTCTGACACCGCGAAGTACACGACCACGACCCACGATGGGATTGCAAATCCGTTACACCGTCTTCTTCATCGCCTTCACCGTGCTCACGATCCTCTTCCTACAACTCCGTCTCCTTGTCGACAAGCCCTCATTCTCATTCATCAGCCAGGAGGAACAAGCTCACAGTCGACCCATGGCGGAGGAACTTGGGGTGGTCGGTCATAAGTCTGGTAGCATGTCCATGAAATCTGCGTCCCACCTCGACTTGCCTGACGGTATGTGCTTCCCTTCTACCCTGAACGTACTTCTGCTTTGAACATGCTGAAATGTTAGACCTGTCTTTCCCTCGCAGTCGTTGGAGCAAAAGCAGGTCTTCTCTCCTTCCACTCGGTAACCCAGTCCAAATCCTCAAAACCAGTCGAGTTCGCCCTATACGAAGATGCGGCCCTGCACACGTCCTCCGTCAAGCGAGTCCTCATTCAGATACACGGCATGGGTAAGAGTGAAAGTGAATATCTGCTCCCCTCGTAATGCCCAGCATTCCTGATCAGAAGACGACCGGGCGGGCACTCCCCCTGTTCTTCTCTCTTTTTTTGTCGACAACGTTATCGTTCATACGAAATGTTGTCGTTTCTGTTTTGCTTCTTCTTTGTCACCAGGTCGAGAGGCATCGGTCAACTGGAAACAAGCTGCGAGGGCACGGCACGAAGCTGCGGAGAAGTCGCGAGGATTCAGCACAAAGGACGTCCTGATCGTCGCGCCCGTATTTGTGAGTTACGCCTTGCGCTATAGATGTGATTGATTCTCTGAGCTGATGCCTGCTCTCTTCAGTTCAACGGTAACGACAAGGATCGGTATCGATGGTCGGGAAAGGGGTCGACAGGCCCTCTTCTCGTCTGGAAAGGCAACGGGGTGAGTTCATGTGTCTCGCGTCGATACGGTTAGAGCGACTGACGCGACGACTTGCTGCTGACGTTCGACTAGTGGGGAGACGGCGAGCGAAACCAGTACCCCCACACGCAAAAGACTGTCTCCAGCTTTGAAGCTCTCGACGCTATGCTCCTATACTATTCAGATCGTCACCGCTTCCCCAATGTCGAGTCAATCGTGGTCTGTGAGTTTGCTGTCGAGTTCCATCATGCCGAGCAATCACCCCCTCATGTAAGACTGACCTCATACTTCGATCTACAGCTGGACACAGTCTCGGCGGACAACTCGTCCATCGCTACTCCATCCTATCTGACCTCCCACTCTCCTCCCACGTCAAAGTCTCCTTCCTCATCGCGAATCCTTCCACCCTACTCTACACCGACGGCGATCGACCGCGTCACAAGCCAGACGCCTCCCCTCCCAAGCTTGTCGAAGGGTACAACCACTACAAGTACGGCTTGGAGGGCATACATGACAAGCTGGGGGAGTACTTTGATACCCTCACTACGGCTCATGCGGGTGGGAAGGCACTTTGGGCGCGGTTCTCTACAGAGCGCATAGTGCACTATGTCAATGGGGAGAAGGATCATGGGGTGGGCGACGAACGTCCGCAAGCCTTCGTTCAAGGTAAGCTCTCATCAATTTGAAGCTCACAGTACATGTAGCTCGAGACTGATCCTTATGTGCTCTGCAGGCAAGGACCGCATGGATCGGCTCAAAAATTACATTGCTTGGGCATCCTCCCCTGAGAGGGGAGGAAAATGGCCGGCTCGGCACACGGTCGAGTTCGCGCCCGGCGTCGAGCATGATGCCGGAGGCATGTGAGTATCAAAGTCCATCGGGCGCCGTTTAAGACTCTAGCTGACTGAATGAATGCTATGATGGTCCTTTATTACAGTCTCCAATCCGCGCCAGGTCTCCGGTGGGCGTTCTTCGACTGAAAACTCAAAAGCCCTGCCCTACCCGACCGCTCCGTCTCCGTCGTGCTTCAAGAACAATCATAGATGAGCAAGCAAGGACGCTACCAACTTATTTTGCGTTCGAAACGAGAGCTCGAAATGCTTCGTTACCATCTTCCCGCTTCTTCGCTACGATCTGTCACGTCCTCCCCTGTATTTCTTTGTCTCTCCCACTTCGTCAATGGACACTTGCTCAGCTTTCGGTTTCCTCTACGTGCCTGTACGTAAACGCTACTGACTGTCGAGTCTGAGAAAACACGTTGTCTGTCACGCTACTGGTACACCGGGACGGCTGAGTCGATTACAAGTTGAGAGATTGCGAAAAGGGAGATGTGCGTACGGAGCGCGCTGGATGAGGCTAATGATTGTGCGTGAAGCAGATCGTATTCTTCAGTGGTTGGCCAGAGTCGCGAACAGTCGGTCTCCCTGTATCAAAAGACGCAACAATTCAGCAAAGTGGCCTTATCCCTTTGGACTGAATCGAGAAAGTTGAGGATGATAACTCACAGCATCACCAAGACCGGGAATCATTAGTCCTTCCTTATCGAGCGTCTTATCGATGTGTCCACACCAGATCTCAACCCCAGGACATGCCTCCAAGAGAGCCTTGATGCCTTGTTCGGAACCCAGCAGACAGAGGAACTTGATCTTGTTGGCGGGTATACCCCAATCTTGGATCATCTGCACGCATGCCTTTAACATTCAACAGTTTCGAGGTCAGTAATGCATCTCGAGCGCGCATGCAAGGGCCTAGAGGAGACTCACTATAGCTGTACCACCTGTTGCGACGAGCGGATCGACGATAAGAACGCGGTCTACGGTCGGCGTGGCGGGTAGCTTGGAGTAGTACTCCACGGGCTGGAGCGACTTCTTCTCGCGGAAGAGACCTATGTGAAGCACGGAGGTATCGTCTGGTAGAAGGTCGAGACATGCTGCAGGCGGAAAATGGATGGGAAGGTCAGTACCGAAAGGCAGGGCAGGCGTTGTTGGGAGGGGGGTTGGGTCTTGTACGTACCATCGACCAGGCCGAGACCAGCACGGAGGATTGGGACGACACCAATGCGCTCCTACCAGAAGCCCAGAGCAAAGCAAACGTTAGCGAAAAGATCTGGCCGCGCTTGGAGTCAGAACTCCACAACCTCTCTCACCTTCACGGTATCCCCCTCAAAAGTAGCCAAAGGCCCCTGCCCCCGAACAGCCTGGACGTCCAAATCCCTCGTGGCCTCCACACAAAGCACAGTAGCCGCAGCCCTGGTGCGCTGTCTGAAAGCTCTCGCGTCCGTCTCGACCAGACGGAGATGGGCAAGTTGGTGCTGGTAGAGAGGGTGGGAGAGAACGTGCAGGCATGGGTTGGAGGGGGGTAGGTAGGAGGTTCGTTCGGCCGCTGGGACGAGGAGGGAGTTTGTTGCCATCTTTGCTCGAGTATTAGGATGAGAAGCTTTTGCCTTGGCGGACAGCTGGAGGGTTGGAGAGAGAGCGGTTAACAGTCAGTCAGTGAGGTGGAGATGACCGAGACGGAGGGGGACAGCATGGTTCGTGCACATACGATACATCCTCGACACCATCGACCGCATTAATCTCCGTTATCTTATCAGCTTCGAACGCCTCCTGCGGCCTGCCTCGCCTCTCGCATGCAGCATCTTGGGGAGGCGTCGCTCGCCCCCGCCTTTGCTGACTTGCTGAGTGCTGTGCTGCGGGCTACGAGACCCAGGCGCGACTCTCAACGGAAACATATGTGCCGTACATAAACGAGCTCAGCATGAACCTTGCTGCCTAGGAGGGGGTGGCCAGGGATGCATCAACAAGGGAAGCTTTTGGCACAGCCCCGCCTCCTTCCTTCCCGGGACCTGGGCTCCTGCCAGTCAGTGTTGCGAGCATGGGCCTCAGCGCTCAGCCTCATCAAATTCTCCATCCGCTGCAGCCTGTAAACTTCAGGGAACAGCTCAGGGGTGAGGGGAAGCGTCGCTCAATAATGAATGCAACGGCTTTCGGGCTTCAACACGGGCAAGCAAAGGGAGAACAAAGGAGTGTCCTTGCTCAGTCTAGCGGTAGGGGAGTTTGAGGCAAGGTAGGGCAAGAGAGAGAGAGAGAGGGAGTGGGTGGGGAGGGGGCGGGGCGGGCGGATGTTGTGAGCGAAAGGGCACAAGATGAAGGAGGAAGAAGAGCATCCCAACTTAAGCTGAAGGAGGAGGATGGAGAGGGAGAGGTAGGGGGTATATATAGGAAGGAAAAGGGAGTGAACAGAGAAAGAGAAGAAAGGAGGGTTGAGAACACAGTTCAGAGAGTAATGAACGAAAGCAGAGGAAAGCCGGAGGTTGGGTAGCGATGGAGAACCAAAGAAGAAAGCGGACGGATAGGAGTAGTAAAACGAGGAAGGAGGGATGCTGGGAGTAAAGGTTCGTTGTGGAAAAGCTTGAAGGTCGTAGGTGGGTTGTGAAAGGTTCTTGTTGTTGAGTAATTGTTTGCGAATGGCTCCGTTCAATTCGACCTGACACAGTTGGCCCTGTGGGTACGTCTCTCCTTCCCCTGTTCAACTTGTTTTCCCCCTTCCCTTCACTTTCCCGCCCCCCTCCGTGATAGAGATCCCACGCTTGAATCACATCACCACGCAAGATGTGCAGCATCCTCCCTTACGCTTCCCATGTGGGCCGTCTGCCGTACCAAATCTCTCCATGCCACCAGGTCCACCCGTCCCACCGCCGGGACGACCGAGGGATTGCTGCTTGTTGTAGCGTCGGATCTCGCGGACGAGGCAGTTGAAGGCTTCGTCGACACTGATGCGTTGCTTGGCAGAGGTCTCAATGAAGCGGCAGCCAAATTGCTTTGCGAGCTCTCGGCCCTCTTTAGAATGGGGAGTGAATGCACGGCGTGTCAGCAAGACAAACCTCGACCGGATCCTTTCCTTCTCCCCCGCCCTGACTCACCATGGTTGGTCACTTGCCGCTCGTACTCGAGATCACACTTGTTCGCGACGACGGTGACAGGGAAGAAGTCCTGATCCTTGACGCGGAGGATTTGCTGGTAGAACGTGCTGATTTCGTCGAAGCTGTTGCGGGATGTGATGCTGTAGACGAGGAGGAAACCCTCGCCGGCGCGCATGTACTGCTCTCGCATGGCACTGTAAAAATAGAGAAGAGGATCGGTTTAGAAACTCTGGTAATGAGGAAATGGGAGCATGCGGATGGATCTCGGCGCACCTGTACTCTTCTTGGCCGGCTGTGTCGAGAACGTCGAGGAGGGCGACTTCGTCATCGATCACACATTGCTTGCGATATGAGTCTGCGCGAGATGAAAGGAGAAGAAGAAACATGTCAGCCCTTGAGTGAAGGCGCGCTCAATCGTTCCCCCCCCCCTAGTCACTCCGGACGCACCTTCGATAGTTGGGTCGTATTCGTCGACGAAGTGAGACTGGATGAACTGGATTGTCAGTGCGGATTTACCGACACCACCTCCTCCGACGACGACGAGCTTGTACTCGCGGGGTGCTAGTGCGCCTGCCATGACTGTGTGTGTGTGTGTGTGTGTGTGTTGACTTGTGATGAAGTGAGGAATGCTTGAGGGAATGAAGGAACGGCGGGCGGGACCAAAGACGGGTTGACAGGGGGGACGAGGAGTTGCTAAGTCGAGGCCGGGAAGCGGGTGGAAGGCGACGGGGATTGGGCGAGGGTGGGAGAGGGAGACAGGCGGGCGAGTGAGTATGGGTGTCGACTGTCTAGAAGTTCGTGGAGAGGGACCCAGCTGCCAAAAAGGGTGAACAATTGGGGGAGAGAGCACAACGGTCTCAAAATGAGGTGACCTCCGTCCAGACCCGTCGGGGTCTTTGTCTTGCTCCAGATCCCAGACGCCGATCGAAATGAATGTCTGCCACGTGAGCATTTCCCCGGAGTTGGCGGCTTCACCCACGACTTCTCCAGAACGAATGACGACGTCCGTGCTCCCTCGCTCGTCTGGAACATCGATCGCTCTGAGATCCTCGTCTTGTGTGGAGAAAGGTGGACCTGCTAAAGGGTGTCTTGGTTATGACTGGGGTATTGCTTGGCCCCAACAAGCTCGTCTCTGCCCGCTGCCGTCTCTGGTCCTCTGGCTGGGTCGGGAGGCGGCTACGGACTGAGTCCTCTGCCAGCGTCATCTGACCCCTGCCAGATGGAACCTCGTCTGAGAGCGGTGGGAGTGGGACAGCGATAGAGCAGAGTGCAGAGTGCAGAGCTTCCAGTTCCTCGGTGGGAATGCTGAAGGCGGCGGCTGTGTGGGGCACGTCCCTCCCTCCCACCCGGCGTACAAAATCTGATCCCAACCCCACTCATGATGAAGTCAATCCATGACAACAAGACGCAATTGACTTTCTTCCATCATTCAATCACTACTGGCGAGCGACTACTTCCCCTTGCTTTCCTCTCCCTATATAAACCTACAACGTCACGGCCTATCCTCTTGTGTCTTCTCCCCTTCTTCCAACAACTCGTCTGTTTCGACGTCTATACCTCAAATCACCTTCTCTCAAGTAAATCTCCGAATAGTATCCCATCATGGCCGACGTTCCCGAGGTCAAGTCTTACCCCATCCCAGTCCGTCTGCAGGGACAGGGTGCAGGAAACCACAACCGCCCCAAGCCTCACATCGACGAGAGCACATACAAGAAGAACTATGCAGCCTCCCTCGCCGACCCCAACGAGTTCTGGGGCAAGCTCGCACGAGAGACCATCAGCTGGGATGTCCCCTTCCGCACAGTCACTTCTGGCTCTCTCGAAAACGGAGACGTCACCTGGTTCCCAGAGGGTCAGCTTAATGCCGCATACAACTGCGTCGATCGGTGGGCATTCAAGCACCCCAACAAGGTCGCTCTGCTCTGGGAGGCCGACGAGCCTGTGAGTAACAATTACGCCGCATACATTGAGAAAAATCAAGGCTATTGACGCGTCACTTCCCTATCTACAGAACAACCACAAGGAAATCACCTTCGCCGAGCTCCTCATCCAAGTCTCCCAAGCCGCCAATGTGCTCAAGAAGCTCGGCGTCAAGAAGGGTGATGCAGTGATCATCTACCTCCCCATGATTCCCGAGGCCATCGTCTCCCTCTTGGCCTGTGCCCGTATCGGTGCCGTCCACTCCGTCGTCTTCGCCGGTTTCTCAGCCGAATCTCTCCGCGACCGCGCCAACGACTGCGAGGCTCGCGTCCTCATCACTACCGACGAAGGAAAGCGTGGTGGCCGCACCATCGCCACGAAGAGCATCGCCGATGCCGCCGTGAAGCAGTGCCCTAAGATCGAACACGTCCTCGTCGTACAACGCACGGGCGCCAAAGTCGACTTTGACGAGAAGCGCGACATTTGGTGGCACGAGGCCGCCGCGAAGGAACGCTCTTACTGCCCTCCTACCATTGTCTCGGCTGAAGACCCGCTCTTCATTCTCTACACCTCGGGCTCGACCGGTAAGCCAAAAGGTGTCGTACACACCACGGCCGGCTACCTGCTCGGAACTGCACTCACGGTCAAACACGTCTTTGATGTTCACGAGGATGGTGAGTTCCCCTTCAAGCTTGGACTTTAGAGTGCATATATTCAGCTTTGACTGACGCGACGCGTTCTTATGCTACACAGACAAGTTCGCTTGCATGGCCGACGTCGGATGGATCACAGGTCACTCGTACATCGTCTACGGGCCTCTCATGAACGGTGTCACCACTCTCGTTTTCGAGTCGACACCCGTCTACCCAGACCCCAGCCGATACTGGGAGATGGTCGAAAAGCACAAGCTGACCCAGTTCTACACGTGAGTCCTTGCGCGTTCACTCGTCGCGACGCTTCTTTTTTCCCCGTGTTACTGACTACATATCACGATCACTCCACTCCACAGCGCACCCACTTCCATTCGGTTGCTCCGCCGCCTTGGTGAGGAGCACGTTAAGAAGCACGACCTGTCTTCTCTCCGCGTCATAGGTTCCGTTGGAGAGCCGATCAACCCCGAGGCATGGCACTGGTACAACGACAACGTCGGACAGAACGAGTGTGCCGTCGTAGACACATACTGGTGAGCAAGGAAAACGCGTCAATTTCTGGCTTTCAAAATCCGCGTGTTTTGTGCTCACGCACTTTTCTCTTGGTTTTTCCTCACAGGCAAACCGAGACCGGTTCCATTCTTATAACTCCCCTTCCCGGAGCGACGAAGACGAAGCCTGGTTCTGCCACTGTTCCCTTCTGGGGTGTCGAGCCTGTCATCTTGGACCCGCAGACGGGCAAGGAGCTTGAGGGTAACGATGTTGAGGGTGTATTGTGCATGAGGCGTTCTTGGCCCTCTATGGCGCGTACCATCTACAACGACCACGCGCGTTTCCTCGACACGTACTTGAATGCTTACAAGGGTGAGTTTTGTCGTGTCCTCGTTGAAACTTTTGGAACGGGACTTCCTCTCTGACGCGTTGTCTCTCACTGCAGGCTACTACTTCACGGGTGACGGTGCCGCACGCGACAAGGACGGCTACATCTGGATCAAGGGACGCGTCGACGATGTCGTCAACGTCTCCGGCCACCGTCTCTCCACCGCCGAGATCGAGTCCGCGCTGATCACCCACCCCGGTGTGGCCGAGACAGCCGCTATCGGTATTCCCGACGAGGTGACTGGCCAAACGGTTGTCGCGTATGTGACGCTCAAGCCCGATTTCGAGATCGAGTCGGAGGAGGCTTTGACGAAGGAGCTCGTTGTTACCGTTCGGAGGACGATTGGGCCTTTTGCATCGCCTAAGAAGATCATTTTGTGTCCGGACTTGCCCAAGACGCGGTCGGGTAAGATTATGCGTCGTATTGTGAGTAGACCGATCATTTCCTCTTTCTCTAGGGTTGGAAGACTGAGTGTTGATTCCGCGTTTCTTCTCGCTTTACAGCTCCGGAAGATCGCTTCTGGCGAGTCAGATCAGCTCGGCGACACTTCGTCGCTCGCTGACCCGAGCATCGTCGACAAGCTGGTCGAACAGTACGAGCGCACCAAGGCGAAGTAAACGACATAACGCAAAAGTCCAAGGTTCCAGTGCACCAAGCAAAAATGCAGGATTCTTTTCTCCACGTTCGGATCAAAATGAAGTCAATCGCCTCCCCAACCGGACTCATTCATCATGTATTCTCGCCCGGCCCCTGGTTCAAACTCGCATGTGCTGGCCATGTAGGAAGGTTATCCCCAACCTTTCTCCTCTCTCCTCTCTTACTGCTATCTTGTCTGTTCTCTTTCTCATTTCCAAATATCAGCTGTAGTCTTACTTCTTTCCTGACGCAACACTCCAAGATCTGTACGAAGAGACACGCGGCAAATAGCGATCAGAGGGAGAGAGATGTGTGCGCATCTGCATTTCGAGTTTCATGGGGAGGAAGTGAAGCGCGTCAAATGAGACCCTCTGAGACCAACACTTTTCCAAACGCGTCGCGTCGCGTCGTTTCAGACGCGCCATCCGAAGACCAACACTTTTTTTTCTCGCATCTCACCACCACCATCTACCTTCCGAACGCGTCGAGTATAAACGTACAATTACCTTATCAACATCCGGACATACACTATGTATTCGGCAGCGTTGTTGCGGGGCCCACCCTCGATGCATTACGACCCACCCTCAAGGCGAGGCCCGCCCTTCATACCCGGCCCACCCTCAATGCAAAGCCGAACCTCAATGACGGACTTACCCTTCGGTACATACTCATGGCACGGCCCACCATCTGGGCATCATCCACCTTCGATGCAAAACCGGACCTCGATGATGGACCTACCCTTCGGTACATACTCAATGGACGGCCCACCATCTGGGTATTACCCAGCTTCAATGCAAAGTCGAAACTCGATGACGGACCTCCCCTTCGGCACATACTCATCGCATGGCCCACCCTCGATACCTTATTCACCCTCAATTCCAGGCCCATCCTCAATCCTAGGCCAATCCTCCATGTTCGGCCCATCCTCAATCCTCGGCCCATCCTCGATCTTGAGTTCGGCCTCAGTATTGGGTCGAGATCCAATCCTGGGTTCATCCTCCGTCTCTCCGACGTCTTCGGAAGCACCAGCGTCAATTCGAAGCCCAACCTCAGTCTCCCCGGCCCCGAGCGACAGCCCGATGCTCTCGACCCCACAAGCGCTCCTTCTTGGCAATGTCATGGTACAGCTGCTCGACAGCACTGGAAATTTCATGCACTTGTATGCTGCCAGCTATGATGGGGTTGCTCATGCATGTGAGTACCAACAGCATTCGGGAGTCGAAGCCTCCCATCCTTAGTCCAGCTCGCTCACTACAAGCGGTTTCATGTTTTCTCGCGATAGATGTCGAAGCGAAAGAGGGAGAACAATTCTCGGTGGTCGTCAGCAACTGGTACCCATTCGGAACGTACATGACCAACCTGCACCTCGGGTCACAGCATATCGTTGGCCTTGTCACCTCACCCTTTGAAAGGCCGCTGCACATCAAGGGCCGGAGAATCAGTGCGAACGAGGAGGAAAGCTTGGTGAGCATTCGATTCAACTTCACCGACCCGTTCCTGCAAAAAAGGACGCAACTGACAGAGCTACCCCTCTCCACTTCTTGTTCAGATGTTTTCCAAGCCCGTCGTGACAGGTGAGCATTGGTCAACATGGTAAAGCTCCTCATTGGACCGCTGATGAACTCATGGTGATTGTTTCAACAGACGACGAGGCGGATAGCATTCACGACCGAACACAGATCGCCCGTCTTGGAGACATCTGCATAGATGTCCTGAGAGTGGTGCAAGTTGCTCCTGCTGCTATTCAGTCCTATTCCCAAGCTCCACTTGGACCTGAGAAGGCAATCTACGAGCGGTCGAAGGAGGTTGGGGCGGTTCAATTCGGGTGAGTAGTTACATTCCTCTCTTTTATGAAAGGCGTGATCACAAGCTGCAATGACCTTACTGAACTTTGACGTGTTTGATCCACTAGCGCTGGGCCGACCATCCGGACGCCCCCTGCGCAAAAGATCACATGCTCCTCCGACCCAACATTCCAGCCGCTCCGATTCGTCTTCCACTGTTCCACCCGCATCGGATTGGAGCTGAAAGGCATTATCCCAGTTGAAGCGGCAGCAATCCTTCCGAAGAAGCGCTCCAGGGAAGAAGAGGAGCTCGAAGCTGAGGAAGAGCGTATACAGGTAAGTGACAAGCTTGAGACGGACGCGTATGGGCCAACCTTGCATATATTCCCTTTCCGTCGTCAACGTTCAGTTTCCCATCTGACCGCCGATCGCTGATCACCCCTTCTTTCGAACTCTGCAGAAAGCTCTCGATAACTTGAGGAAGCGCCGACGTGTGATCCTCGGCGATGCTGAAAGTGCGAGCAATGCCGGAACTCAAGCTCGAGCGGACGAGGCTGCCATTCGGGTTAAGCGGGAGCCGAGAGCGTTCGACTTCAGCAGCGGAGGAACTCGAGGCAACCCTCTGAAGGCTGAGGCGGTAGGCGCTTGAAGCATCGTTCTGCACTCTGGTCTTCCTTTCATTTCATCGGGTCCCATCGCATCATGGATCATCCCGCATCCCTTTTTATCCCATTCTGCCCTTGCATACGCTGCAGCCAGTGCCAGGAACTCTGCAACTATCGAAGCCTTCCCTCTTCTTTTCGCACTCGATGAACGGACCTGTAATGCACATGCCCCTTGACCGACGATCTGCGTACATGTTCTCATCTTCGGGGACTCAGTTGGATTCGCCCGACTGACACGACACTCGAAGGTCTATGTACACGAAGCACGCTCGACAACCGCATTTGACACGATCAAAGCCCATCCCATGATTGGGTAGCGCGCCAGATGCGACGCGTGAGACCAACACCTCCAAATGCGGCCAAACGCGTCGTTCAGAATTAAGGTTCGCGCCGAGACCAACACTTTTCCTGACCTTCCCCCCATGCATCTCTCCCCCCACCACCACCACCTTCCAACCACGCCGAGCACAAGCATACACTTCGACAAAGAGTATGTCCCCGGGAGCATCAATGCGCAACACATCATCTCTCTCTCAGGCCGCGAGCAACGCGTCGATGGTCCCAACCCCGGATTCGCTCATATCCCACCTCTTCAAATTTCGGCTGCTCGACAGCACCGGCAAGGCCATGCCCTTGTATGACATCAAGCGCTGCAAGAACGACCACGTCCATGCATGTGAGTGCCAACATAAGAAATGAGTTGAAACGTCCTTCCCAAAGCCTGGCCAGCTCACACGAGATTCGCGAATCCTGATCACAGATGTCGAAGCCACGGAAGGAGAGCAATTCTCAGTAGCGGTCGACACATTTTGCCCATTCGACAAATACGCTGCCTTCTTGTATTTAGGGGGACAGCATGTTGCTGGCCATCTCGTCACTAATGAGTGTCCAGCGACCCTGTCAGAACGACAGATTAGCAAGAACGAAAGCGCAAAGCTTGGTAAGCATTCATTATGATTGGCCTATCATGCAGAAAGAACGAAACTGACCGAAAGTTCCTCTCCTTTTCTTCTTTCAGATCTTTTCCAAGCCCAATGTCACAGGTGAGCATGGATGTCATGGCGAACCTAGCTGGTTGGACCGCTCTTGTGCTCATGGAGCTTGTTTCCACAGATGACGAGGTCGACAGCGTTCGTGATCAGACCGAAGTCGCCCGTCTCGGAGAAATTCAGGTCGAAGTGATGAAAGTGGCCCAATCATCTGCTCCGTCTCCTACGAAGTTCCCGGAAGCTCCGATCGGACCGGAGAAGGCAGTCCATGAGAGAGCAAAGCAGTTCGGTGCTGTTCACTTTGGGTGAGTACCTACATCCCTCGATGAGGTAGTGAGGGCCAAAAATAAGGTACCGGGACCCAATGAATCTCACTGAAAGCCGACTTGTTCAAAGCACCAGCGCCGGTCCGACTGTCCGAAAACCTGAGCCACAAAGAGTGAACTGCACCTACGACTCAACCTTCAAGACAGTCCGATTCGTCATTCACTGTGCTACCCGCACTGGATTGGAGTTGAAAGGCATCATCCCCATGGAGGCGACGGCAAGCCCGCCGAAGAAGCGTTCGAGGGAAGAAGAGGAGATCGAGGCTGAGGAGCAGCGTCTACGAGTGAGTGTCAAGCTGGAGAGGGACGGATTTGAAGGGCAGCTCTGCATCATACCCATCCCGCTGTCAACGTTCTGGTCTTTTCATTCTGCTTGCTGATGCCTGGGTATCATTTACTTGACCTCTGCAGAAGGCACTCTAGACTTTGAAGAAGCGCCGACGAGTGATCGTGGGCGATGCGGAAAATGCAAGCAATGCGGCAACTCAAGCTCGAGGGGACAAGGATACCAGGGCGGTCAAGAGGGAACCGAGCTTGTTTGACTTCAGCACCGGAGGGACGGCAAGTAATCCTCTGACTCTGTGAGAGCCCATTAATTTATCGCTGGAGGCACAATAACGTCCCCGCGGCCCGCCAGGTTTTACTCGAGGCATCCCTACTTCGTTTTGCCAACATTCACAGTTCCTACGAAACACGTATGGCGGCAGGCGGACAGCTGTGAGGTTAGAGATCGGAGTGAGAGGGCAATCCTGTGCGCGCATCTACATTCTACGCGCTTGAGATCTAAATGCGTCGCGTCGCGTGTGTTCAAACGCGTCATTCAAAGTTCGCAGAAGATCAACAGTTAATTTTTCATCTTCCCTTCATTTCATCTGACCATCTGACCATCTCTCTCTCTCTCTCCCGTTTTTTCTTCTCATCTTCCCGCCATGATCACCTTTCGAACGTGTAGGGCACAACCATGGATTTACCTGCTCAGCATCTCAACACATATGCTGTGCATTCGCCAGCAGCATGGGCATCATCAATGCAGGGCCTACACTTCCCGTGGGGCCAACCTTCCATGTTGGGCCAACACTCCATGTCAAGCCCTCCTTTGACGCCAGGCGCATCCTCGATTTCGCGCGTACCCTCGATGCTGGGTCCGTCCATGATCCAGGGTCCAGCCTCAATGCCGGGTACAGGAGCCTCAGTCCATCCGATATATTTGGCAAGAGCAGCAGAGGTACTTGCAGCATCAATGGCCAACACATCCTCGGCCTCCCCGGCTCCGAGCAGCGCTTCGATTGTCCCACCCTCAGACGCGCTCTATCATGGCGCTTTCAAAACCCAGCTGCTCGACAACACCGGAAAGCCTATGCATTTGTATGCTATCAAGTATTCTGACGATGGGGCTGTTCATGCATGTGAGTACCAACAGCATTTCAGGAGCCGAATCCTCGTATTCTCCGTCCAGCTCGCTCACTACAAGGGACTTGCGTATTTTCCGCAATAGATGTCGAAGCAAAAGAGGGAGAGCAATTCTCAGTGCTCGTCAACTCGACGTGCCCAGTCAGCACTTACGCCACTTTCCTGTACCTCGGGCCACAGTGCATCAGTAGGTTTGTCGCCTCACCTTCTCAATGGCCGTTTCACATCAAGGGCCGAAGAATTAGTGAGAACGAGGAGGAAAGCTTGGTGAGCATTCGCTTCAACTTCACCAGTCCTTTCCTGCAAAAACGAAGGCAACTGACAGAGCTTCCCCTCTACCTCTTAACAGATCTTTGCTAAGCCCGTCTTCACAGGTGAGTATGGTCAACACGGCAAAGCTCCTCTGTTGGACCACTGCTGTACTCATCAAGATTGATGCAACAGACAGCGAGGCGGATAGCATTCGCGACCGGACACAGATCGCCCGTCTTGGGGAGGTTTGCATAGTTGTGGCGAGAGTGACGCACATGGTTCCCGCTGCGACGCAGTCATATTCTCACGCTCCGATCGGACCCGAGAAGGCAATCTACGAGCGGTCGAAGGCGATTGGCGGGGTTCAGTTTGGGTGAGTACTTGAATCCCCTTTTTTGATGCAAGGCGTAATCGCAAAGCTGCAAGAATCTTACTGAACCTTGAGGGGTTTGGTCCACCAGCACTGGGCCGACTATCCGAACGCCCCCTGTGCATCAAATGGAATGCACCTCCGACCCAACTTTCCAGCCACTCCGATTCTTCTGTCACTGTTCCACCCGGATTGGATTGGAGTTGGCAGGCATCATCCCAAAGCAAACGACGGCAATCCCTCCGAAGAAGCGTTCAAGGGAAGAGAGGAGCTTGAGGCGGAGGAACGTCGTCTTCAGGTGAGTGACAAGTTTGAGACGCACGCTACTCAAAGGGTGCAACATTGCATCGTACTCAATCCGTCGTCGATGCCCAATCTTCGCATCTGACCGCCGACCGCTGACCACCTCTTCTTCCGACTTCTTCAGAAAGCGCTTGAGAATCTGAAGAAGCGCCGACGGGCGATCATGGGCGATGCGTAGAAGACAAGTAATGCGGCAGCTCAAGTTCAGGAGGACGAGGCTGCCATTCGGGTCAAGCAGCATCCGAGAGCGTTGGACTTCACGGATGAGGCGTCAGGCTCTTAAGCGTCGATCCATTCATTCCTGGAAGCAGGACCAGCGGCGGCTGTCAACTCTGGTCCTCTTCATTCTTTCTTTCACCTCTTGACTTCTTGGTTTCCATCGCATCATGCATCACCCCGCATTCCTCTCCAGCATCCCTCTCCACTCTACCTCCAGCATCCCTCTCCAGCATCCCTCTTCGCACCCATCTCAAGCCCTTTCTTCTCAAGCCCCTTATCCCCCATACATGCGCTATAAACAGCGCCAGGGCTCTGCAGCTGTTCAAGCCTTCCATCTGCTCTTCTCCCTTGGTGGACGACTCGGTTTGAACCCCTGTTCTTCAACTTCAACCTGAATCCTGATTCCTCTCCAATTTCAAGCCAAAGTTTCCAATGTCGAACGTTTCAAGACTGGAGATGGAAAAGATGAGATTGCCATACGAGGGATCACAAGACACTGTTGGGCATGATACGAGCATGTCTGCTTACTTGCCGGTCTGATCGACGATCTGTGCACGAGAGATCCGTCAGTATGCCGTCCATTCAAGCTCCAGATGAAAGGGTCATGAATGTAGAGACTCACAACATCGCCATCAGCACCGCTGCCAAACTCGAGGATGTTAGCCTCGTCCATAAGACGAACAGCCTCTTCTGCCTCCGCGACGTCCATCTCTCCCAAGACCTTGTTGACCTCTTCCAGCTTCTCCGTCCGCAACGCG
>RDSH01000253.1:0-28142 GCA_009428295.1 Tilletia walkeri
ACAACCTTCAACGTCTCCCCTGACACTCCCGCGTACCGCTCCTTCACCTCCCTCCGCAACGCCTTCCTTTCCGCTCCTTTGACCCTTCCCGTCCCATCCAACTCATAACAGATGCTTCCGACTTCGCCCTCGCCGCCAACCTTCATCAACCTGACGACGACGGCGTCTACCACCCTGTCGCCTTCTTCTCCCGCCAACCCGCCCCGGCCGAGAAGAACTACACCGCCTACGACAAAGAGATGCTTGCCATCGTCGAAGGTTTGCGTCAGTTCCGGCACCGGTGTCACGGCTGCGCCAGCCCACTCACCATCCTCACCGACCACCGCAACCTCGTCTACTTCCAGCAGGCCCAACGCCTCAACGATCGACAAGCTCGCTGGCAAGAACAGCTTGCCGAGTTCGACTTCGTCATCGAGCATCTCGCCGGCAACAAGAACCCCGCCGATCCTCCTTCCCGCCGCCCAGACTACGGTGCAGCATCTGACAACGATCACCGCCTCCAAACCCTTCTTCCCCCTCACCGCATCCATTCTTCTCCCATTTCCTTCCCTCTGCCCTCTTCAGACTCTCAAGATCCGCCACCCTCAAGTTCCCTCGGCCCTCAAGCAGTCCTTTCCTTCCAGACCCCCTCCAGTGAGCTCCTCACTCAGTTACGTGCTCTGAGTGCTAATGACACTGAGTTCGCAGCTGCAGAGGAGTCGAACGACTCCACCTTCGCCCGAGACGGCGACCACTACCTCTACAAAGACCGCCTCTTCGTCCCCCAGTCTCTCCGCCAGACCATCATCTCCCAGCACCACGACAGCCCCGCCGCCGCCCATCGCGGCCACGCCGTCACCCACGACCTCCTCACTCGCACTTTCCACTGGCCCGGCTCTCGTCGCGCTGTCCGCGACTACGTCCGCCGCTGCGATCCATGCGCCCGAAACAAGACCCCTCGCCCTCTGCCTTACGGCGAACTCCAATCCCTTCAAGTTCCCACCCGTCCTTGGCAGCTCATTGCCATGGATCATGCCGTTGAGCTGCCGCTCTCCGATGGGTTTGATGCGATCTGGATTGTGGTTGACCTTTTCTCGGGGGAAGCTCACTTTGTCCCCTGCCACAAGTCCGATGACGCTAATGCCCTTGCTCAACAGTTTCTCGTTCACATCTTCCGCCTTCACGGTCTTCCCGACCGCATCATCTCAGACCGAGGCGCCACCTTCATTTCACAGTTCTGGCGCCGCCTCCTCCAGCTCCTCGACGTCAAGGCTTCCCCCTCCACTGCTTACCACGCACCCTCCAGCTCAAGGACGTGTCCTGCGCTCCCGTGCGCGTGGCCCATAGGTCGTTCCAGAACACTTTTCTTCTCTTTGTCCGCTGCGCATTTTTTTCCCTCCACACACCTGCGCTCACACAGTCACACCAACCACGCAGCCTCGCCGGTGCTCGGCACCTGAAGGGGGGGATAGTGTGAGGATCACAGCCTGGGCCTGCCTCAGCCTGACCAACTCGGTCTCTACAAGGCAGCTCATGACCGGCACCTTCGACCAACTCAGACTCAACATCTCCTCACCTCCGACAAACCAACACTTCGAACCAACCAAACACCCTTCGCTCCGCTTCCGCTTCCTACCTCTCCTTCCCTGCCTCTCTGCCTCTCTGCCTCTCGCCTGCTCTCAGACTCTGCTCCGCCGACCACGACCTCGTCCAATCTGGCCCCACTCTTCCCATCGTACCACCACCTCCGCCTCATACTCTCTCGCACCTCTGCTTCCTTCAATTTCCAGTCTCGCCATCTCTCCCACTCGTCTCGTGCCTCGCCTCCTTCCTCTTCGTTCCTGCAACCCTCCTACGCGTACTCCTAACTTCCCAACGGGTAAATCCCAACTTAGACACTGGCCACTGCCCACTCACAAGTCACAGGCCACAGCCTTTCCCACACTCATAGCTCAAATGTGTATATAAGTTATCAAGGATCTCTTTTTCCTCTTGTTTCCCTTCTATTCTCTTTACTGGTCAATCTAAGTCTGCGACTACCACTTCTTCTTCTACTACTCCTCGTTCTCCTCGTCATCTCCTTGCTTTACCTTTCTTCTTTGCTCCACAGCCCACAGGTCTTCTAGCAACTCACCCGTGCAGCGGAGATATCCAACTGGAAAATTATGTAAGCAGCCGATGGTATCGTTCAGTGCGTCTCAGTCTCAAGGAGCACTGGAGCAGGTAGCAAGCAAGGGAAAAGAACGGAGAAGGGGCAATGGTCAATGATGAGCAGCGCACAGAGCAGAAAGGGGCTGCGCCTGGTCATGGCAGTGATGATCAGCGGCTGACTGGTCACGGTGAAAGGTCGGGGACCGGCGTGGCTGGTTGCGACTTGCGACTTGTGATGAGAGCGAAGGAGAACTGGTGGTTACATTCACCTTTGACGTCGCATTTTGAACCATGTCACTTCACACTTCGCCTCAAGGCATGTACTCCGTTGGAGTTTGTTACAAGTTGCAGATCACGAGCTGATCCAAGGATGGAAGGGGTACATAGGAAGAAGGAAGAGTGTAGAGATTTAGAGAGTAGATCCAGCAGCTGCCTGAGACGCCGGGTATTGCTGTCTGGGAAGGGGTGGGGGGACGTGGGGGACTTGCAATTGTATAAAGTATACCAAGGTCCAAGTTGGCCTCTGCGTGGATGAAGCGCTTGATGCGCTTCATGGCCATCTGTGAGGGTTGAAAGAGGGAGTGGGTAGACCTGAGAAGTGGGAAGGGAGGACCGATGTTCAGGGAGAGAATATGAGCTACCAACTTACAGACACGCACGCGGCACGGGGAGCAAGTGGGTCAGAAGGGGGTCGAGGCGCGCCCCCCAGAATAGAGGCAAGCTGCTGGGATGGTTCCCATTGCGGTTTGTGGGCGGACACAGCTTCGAATTGAGTTGCTACTGCCTTGCCGAGTCGTCGTGAGCTGGTGAAGTTCAACTCGCGATTTGGAATTTCCAACTCTGAATTTTGGTTTTCCAACTCGCAAGCCTGACGCAAACGGCGCTTCATAATGCCTTGGGCCCAGCAGGTACACTACTACTTTTTGACGGATCCGACGCTGCTGAAGTTCTTCCTTCGAAGAACTCACCTGACACCTCGCCTAGACATTCTTGCGCCCCGCCCTCTTCGATTTTGGCCTTTCCTTGCTTTTCACTGAACGCCATTCCAATTGCAGATATCGTACAAAGACACCCTCACGCCGCGGTCCCCGAGGTCAAGATCCTTTCCCCTTCCCCTCTGATCCCATCTCTTCTTTTCCCTTCCCATCTCCAAGTCTTCTCACTTTCCAGGCCCTCCACTCTGTCCCATTCTTTTCAGGTAGCATTAGCAGGATGTCTCTCAACACTACTACCGGAGGGCTTTCCCCCTCTGATGTAGCAAATGCAGCAATGATGGACGCCCTCATCCGATTCCAAGTGGACAACGTCTCAAAATCTAACGGCCTCATCCTCGCGGACGGGATCTGGTTGGGCCTTCTCTTCAGCACATTCTTGGTCCACCTCAGCCTTCCTGAACTTCGACGCAAGGCACGCATGATCTACTGGCTTCATCTGGTCAGCATCGCCCTATCAACATTAGTCTGCCTTCTTGGCTTCGTGATGGTGCGTTTTGCCTCCCTCTCCTTTTTCGTCCGTCATCGGTCTGATATCTCATGGAAGCCTTTGAACTGACTCTTCTCACCACCCTCCCCCATCCGTTCTCTAGGTGCAATGGGCGTCGATCGGATACGCCAAAGAGCCCGGTCTCTTTGCGCCTGACAACAACAGCGACGCACATCCTGATGCCGCAAAACAACGACGCATGGCTGCGTGAGTCCATCCCAGACACTTTTGCTCTGATCCTGCTCTCGTCTCACTCTGACAAATTGCAATGGTTCACCATGATTTCCAGGGCATTGACGGTCCTAGCACTGATCACACCCCTCTTCATCGACTCGATCTTGGTCCTCAAAGTCCTCGCCTTCTACCCTAAGCACGCTGTACCAGCATGGGCTCGAGTCCGTGCAGCAGGTGTCCCCGTCCTTTGCGTCCTCGTCCGCTTGCCATTGACGGCTGTCGCCTCGTGGCTAAGTGTCGTTACCACCCTCGGAAATCTTCCGAACGAGAGCATCTCGGCAAAACCGCACCAGGCGCATTATGTCGCGGCCTTCCTCTACGTGGTGAGTTGCGTTTCGGAGAGCGAATACAGAGATTGTTCAGTCATAGCTTACCATAGTGCCTACGTTCCTCTGTCATCAGATCTTCCATATTCTCGGAAACGGATGGTGCACGTACATCTTGATCCGAAAGAGCTACATGCTCAAATGCCATCAAAACCGTTCAAAACAACAAGCACGCAGGTTCCAGTTTCTCATCGAGGCGACGATCTTCTCGTTCTTACCCGCCTTGCTCGTCGAATTCGGAGTCGTCATCATCGGGATCGTGGGCATCGTTGACAGCGCCAATGGAAGGATGAACACAGACACACTGGAAGGAATCCTCGCCACCAACAGCTTCTTGAACTCCCTCAAGCACCTCCTCGTTGCGGGGAACTCGGTTTCCTGCATCTGCAGTATCATCGCGACACAGTATCCGCATGTCCGCCTCGAGTGGACACGTAAGGACGAAGACACGCCCAGCGGCAACGGCAGCGGCAGCGGCAGCGGTACCAACCGATCACTCTTCCAAGCTCGATCTTCACAGGTTCAACGAACGGCGCACATCCAACTTCCAACCTACCAGGCCATGTCCGGCGAGAAGGGGGACGACATTGAGATCCAATCGACGCCGCGCTCCGAGATGGAGCTCGATTCGAGCGATGCGTGGACGCCTCGAACGAAGAGCTTCAGTAGTGCTCACCTTGGACTGACGCAGAGCGCTCGGTCTGACGCATCTGTTGCAACCTCGCCACTCAGTAGAGAAGCACCTACTACGCATAGCTAATGCCCAGTCATGAATAAAATTTATTATCCTGATCACCGAACATCTCTGACGTTACCGAATGCCTTACAAGATGGCGGAAAGGAAATACTCGCAGCTGGAGACGAATGAATGCTGTTGGTGAAAACCGAGCAAATGAATATGTAGAACCAGTCAAGGATTACGTTCCCTTGAGGTATAGCATCAGGCAATCAAGCATCAAGCATCAACAAAAACGATGAGCAGGAAGTACCACGTACTCCTAGCATAAGTTCAGTAAGATCTGATATGTTCAGTTTCTTGCATGCGATCGCACATGAATGACCTGATAAACGTCCTCTAGAGACACTTTGCTGAAGCAGACCCCACTCAGTCATCCCCTTCCTCCTCCTCGTCATCGTCGCCGCCGGCAAAATCATCGTCTTCATCCCCCTCATCAGCCTCCCCACTACTCTGGGCAGTCGTCCTCCCCGCCGCACCTTCTCGCTTCTCCATAGTGGCCTCAACGAATTGCTGAGCCCTCTTCACCACGCGTTGGACATCCTTCGGCCCACCGTGCTTCTGTTCAAACGCGTGCCACTTCTTCAGCACAGCTTTGGCCTTCTTGAGTGACTGCGGCAGGACCAACACTCGCTCGAAGATGGATCTGCAATTCATCCAAAGGTGAAATGGGATCAGCTGTGTGTGCCAAGCAATGGGAGAAGAGAGTAAAAGGAGGATTTTACGTACCTAGCTGCAGGGACGTTACCCGCCTTAGCCTCTTGATCAATGTAGAGCCACCAAATATCGAGCTTCTTCGGATGACTATCCACCAGTCGCTCGAACAACGTCCGCCCACGCTCGGGTTCACCCGTGCTGAACTCAGCAAGAGCAAACGACTTGACAAGCTCCACATGTCTCGGCTTGGGCAAACTCTGCTGCGCGCGTGCCATCAGCGCTCGCACATCGTCGACTCTCCCATGACGGAGGTAGAACTTCCCAAAGCCGGTCCAGACGGGAATGGAGGTGTTGAACTTCTTCACCGCGCGTTGCCAGATCGTCTCGGCCTTCGCAAGCTTGTTGCTCTTCTCGAGAATCGTCAACATGCGCATGTAGACCGTCTCCGCGTCGTTAGCTTGGACAGCCTCTTTGAAGGTGTTGTCCAGAGCGTCTTCGGAGCCGTATCGATCCTCAAGGTTGAGAAGCGCAATCCAGACGTTGAGTTTCTCCTGCTCCTCGCGGTAGTTGATGACCTTGAGCGCACGCTGGGCGACCTGACGCGCAGCCTCAATGTCTGACAGCTGCAACTGGAAGGACATGAACTGAATCCAGAGGAACGAGTTGTTTGGCGAACCCAGCAAAAGACGCTCAAAGTCGGACACAGATTCGGGCAGCTTCTCGTCCAGATCCACACTGGCATTCTTCTGCGCCTTGTCCTTGCCCTTGACTCGCTTTGACTTGACTTCAGTCTCATCCGCCTCGCTGCTCGAATCAGAGTCAAAGTCGGCCGCGTCTCCTTCGTCGTCTTGGCCAACGCCGGACCAGCTGAAGCCGCCAGCAACTTGGAGAGGCGCAACCTTCTTCTTTGATTTTGCGACTTCCGCAGCAGAGCCTCCGTTGGTGGTCGGTACGATCTTCATGTCGAGAGCTTCGTCGCCGTCGCCGTCGTTGTTATCGTCATCATCGTCCGCATCCTCCATCTCTTCATCCTCATCCTCAGAGTCAGACCCGTCCAGCTCGTGTGCACCCTGGGCCAGTGAGAGGTCTTCATCTTCATCCTCATCGTCGTCCATCGCATCCTCATCCTCATCGTCGTCCTCATCGTCATCCTCCTCTTCTTCATCATCGTCCTCATCCTCATCGCCTTCCATTGTTACATCCTCCTCCTCGTCGTCCGAATCCAAGAAGTCGGCATCCTCAAAGTACGATGGCTTGAGTCCAAACGAAATCTTCTTGTCCTCCTTGTTTATCTTGAGGATGATCGCCTTGACGTGGTCACCGACGCTGTAGGCCTTCACTGCCTCGGGCGAGCCGTTGTCCGCAACCTGTGATAAGATGTCGAGAGAGATGACTGTGAGTTTTTGAAAGCTCACTTCATGCTTTCAAACCGAAATGACCGAAACAACATACCTCAGACTTATGACAAAGTCCACTGACGTTCGTCCCTGCCGTTTGGATCTGCAAGAAAAGGCCAATCTCCTCCTTGATACTCTTGACGGAGCATTTGACCTTCTGACCTTTCTCGAATTGCTCCAAGCCGTGCTGGAATGCAAGCTTTGAACTTTTGCCTTTAGCATCCTTGGACTTGTCCTTCTTCGCCTGCCTTTCCTTTGCGAGCTCCTCCTTGGGGCTCCGAAGCGACATGTCCACAAGACTCTTCTTCCCAGTCTTGCTGATGCTGTAATGAAAGAAACACTTGAATGTGAGCAAGGCAAAATGACTCAGCTAACCACAATCACGATCGATGCTCACCTTGTGATTCGCCCCTCAACAACTTTGCCAATCTCGAACTGGTCCTTCCAAGACGAAGAAAGCACATCAACAGCCTGCCGTACCTTGACCCGCGCCTGCACACTCCGACCCAGATCGACCGTCAAACCACCATCACCGATGGCACGCACAAAGCCACGGTACTTGCTTCCGATATGCAAGTCGGATACCTCGTTGATCACCGGGTCTCGGACGGGGGAGGCGGCAGCTCCGAGGATTGAGGGACGAGCACTGAGATGAACTTCTCGCGCATTGGGCGTCCCAACGTCGACAACCACACACTCCAACGTCGAGTTCTCCGCAGGTAGATTGAGCGCCGCTCGACTGCCTTCGCCGCGCTGAACGCCCTGGACACAAGTTGTAGTCGAGCTCGCGGCATCGTCGTAGGAGTCGTAGCAATCCGTAACATGCAAACGCGACTGCACCGTTGTCATACCACCCTTCCCGTTGTCCACATTCAGCATGATGATGTGAACCGCATTGTGGTCGCCGCGGAATCCTTGCGTCTTCACGAGGGTGCTGTACTTCTTCTTCCCCACAACGAGAGCTTGGAAGGTCGCCTCGTCCGCACCCGCACGATTGGCATTCTTCCCACCACCATTGACACCGTTCCGAGCCTCTGCAGCCGCACGCGCATCATTCAGATGCAGAAGACCCTTCTCCTCACTCTTGCTCCACACCTGCAGCCCCTCGATCTTATCGCCTTCGCTCAACTTCGCCCGCAAGGTCTCGACGTCCATCTCCCGCATGCGCGCCAGAAGTGAAAGGGCGATCAGCCCGCGCGCTTGGGTAGGCGCGACGTTCAATACCACAACGTCCTCGTGCACAGCTGCGACGACACCATCGACTTTCTGACCGACGGTGTAACGGGAGACGTTCAGACGCTCTTGGAAAGCAGGCAGAGCCTGACGGATCGAAGCCATCAACCGACCCGTGTCGTAGTCTACCGAGGTCAGTCGGACCTTGACCACTTTGCCATCGTAGAAGCGCGTATTGAGGTCCGCCGCAGAGGGCAACTCGGCAGGGGTCGTGCTCTCGCTCGTCTCGCTCGCGGGGATAAATGCGCGCAATCCACCGTACAGATCGACCAAGAGCCCAGCTCCTCCGCCGCGCTTCGAGCTCGGGTCGGGCAGGCGGGACACCACGGCGTGCGTGACCACACCGACACGTGCATCTTGCAACGATCCGACGACGGGCAGATCGCTCTGGAGTAACGTCTTCTTGAGCGTCAAGACGATCCGATTCTTCGCCGGGTTCACAGCCCAGACGCGCACTTTGACACTCAGACCGGGCTTGTACTTCGCCAGCGCCTTCTTGCTCTTGAGAAGGATGTCCGAGAAGTGCGAGGGGAAGACAATACCGTTGTGTGCACCGCCAATGTCGACTACGATCTTGTTCTCGTCCACCTTGGTGATGGATCCGCGGAGCTCCTCGCCGACAACAACTTCGCTGACGCGCATGAACTTGAGAGCCAAGACCGACGGCTTCATCGACAGGAGGAGAAGTCGATCGGTCGGCGCATGAGAGATGACGCGAACTTCGTGTGTAGTGCCGACGTGGTATGGCGCAGAGTCGACGAGAGAAAGCGTATCGATGTGCGAGTCAGATACCGAAGAGATGTGGACAAATCCCTGTATGGAAGCAGCGTCGGAACCCATAAGTAGCCGTTGGGATTCGTTGCTGGCCAAGGTGCAGAAGAGGCCCCAATCGGCGTCGACGCGAGTAACAGTGACGCGAAGCTTGGTGCCAATGGGGAAGGCTTCGGAGAGAGCCTTGCGCGGGACGGAGGGATCGATGCCTCCGACAACGGAGACAACGGGTGGTTCAAGGGCAAGAACCTGATCAGCAGCGCTGAGAGTGATCTTCCGATACTGCCTCGCGCCAGAACCGGCATCGTCTCGCTCACCCAGGGCCAGCTGCTCCGCGTAGAGATCACCGAGTTCCCAGAATACACGCGCACGAATCTTCTTGCCTTCCTTGAAGTAGGACTCGTACGTTTGCCCTTCTCTGAGAGCGGGCAAATGGCTACGCTCAATCGTTGCGTCGAAGAGACCGAAGAGCTTGACGTTCAAACCGGCGGGGAGGTTGGCTGTTATGAGAGCGTCGACGACCAGACCGGGAATCAAACCTGAGAGTGATGGCGGGGTCGATTTGCTTCCCAGGAAGGCTGATGTGACCTCCTTGGACCTCAAGATGACGGTGGCTGAACGTTTGTTGTCTGTGACCGAGATCACGCTGGCAGGTATGACTTGTCCGACGTGCAGTTTGACGTCCTTCTTCCCACTAGGCGAATTCTTGAAAGGACAGAAGCCGGCAAGTGGGACTTCCAAGCCAAAGTCGAGAATGTACCCGTGGTCCTCCACCGACTTGACGACTGCTGGCAAGACATAGCCCTGTCCGAGCTCTTCGACAAGCACGCCTTGGTTGAACAGGCTGGGATCGAGAGAGAGCTCGACGCGACGAGATTCGCGCTCGTATTCGCCTCCCTCGCGGGATCGCTGACCGTCTGAGTTGGAGATGGCAGCCTTGTATGCGCCGCCGGAGAGAACATTGGTGACCGTTGCCTGGACCCACTGGCCGACTGTGTAGAGATCGCGAAGCTCGGGAGCGTCTGAAGATCGTTTTGAGCCGCGCTTCTTGGGTTGATCGTCGTTCTCCTCGTCGCTGTTGTCATCGCTGTCTTCGTCATCCTCCTCGCTGTCGTTCTCGTCGTCTTCTTCGTAGGCATCTGCGAGGGACTGGAGTCGGTCTGTGAAGGTTGGACTGATGGCTGTGATGGGTACGTGACCGAGCAGTTGACCGGGGAGAGATAGAACGAGGGCGTAGGGGTGAATGGCGAGGATGGTGCAGAGCAGACGTGCGCCAGTTTGGAGACGCTGAAGAGAACAAAAGCATTTGTTAGCAAAGGACATACGACATGATACAAAATCTCAAGAACAGATAGTCTCACCTTGTAGTTCAGATGCTCGATCCGAACGAAGTCCTTCTTCTCGCTGCTGGGCTGTCCCTGGGCAGTTGCGTCTCCTGGCAGCGCATGTTTCTTCTTGAGGGCGTTGCGCTTGTCACGATTGTATTTTTGCTTGGCGAGACCGGCCTTGTTCCGCTCTGCGTCCGAGAGTGCATCACCACCAGAGGATGTCTTTCCGGACTTGGATTTGGCGGGAGTGGTGCTGTCCTTGAAGAGAGCGTCTGCTTCTGCGCGTGCTTCTCTGATGGCCTGCCGATGTTCGAGTGGGGTGAGGACACTGCCTCCACCTCGGGGGAAGTCCGTCTGCGCTGAGGAAGCGAGTAGTACGGAGGTGGATGAGCCTGGCAGAGGCTTTTCTCGTTCGCCTGTCTTTGCCTTCTTGTTCGCTGATGCTGATGTTGCTGCTGTGGATGATGAGGCTGGGCCGCTGGAGTCGAAGCTCTTGCGCTTCTTCGCGGCTGTCGCTGGAGCTGATCCTGAGCCTGGCGTTGAAGCGGAGGGTGTTGCGCTGCCTCCCTCCGCTGCTTTCCTCTTCGGCGCTGTGTTCTTCATTGCTTGCTGCTGCTGCCTGTCCGTAGTAAGGAAGACGTTCTTCCAAGTGAGCCGTGAGCTTGAAGTTTCCCAAATTTTTTCTGTGTCTCAATCGCCGAACTTCTCCTGATGCCGCGATTTCCGAAACGCCGATCTTGAGCTCGAGCGCGGCAAGGATGGCGACGGCGACTGCATACATAGCAGCGGACTCTCACCTTGTGACTAGTTCGCACGATGGCATCGACCACAACGATGGCAGCAGCAGCAGCAGCAGCGGCGACATCAGCTGGCGCATCACAAGAGCCGCGACCCTTCAATGCGTCCGAAGTCACTCAATGGCTCAACCACCGCTTTCGCTCAATCGAAGCAGAGGCTCTCAATCCATCCCTACCGCCAGAGGGTGAGTGCATCAGATTCGCTCCGTACAGTCAAAGAAGAAGCTTTATACATGCTGACTTCTTTCTTTTTGTATGAATTCTGCTCCCCAACCTCGCCTATTGATCGTGGCAGCGCGACCAGAGATCCTGAAGGTGCCAAAGCCAGCGGGTACAGCGACAGCGGGTACGGCGGGCGGAGCTGGCGCATGGGGCGGAAGTAAGAGTGAGTGTGTTGCATACAATGCTGCCCCTCGCATGGCTTCTTGCGCTTGTTCCTGCTTCATTAATGCATGTATGCTGATTTCATTCATTCCACGCGTTCACCAGAGCAGGGCGCCAGCTTTGTCACGGACGTGCTCAAGGCAGCTCAAGCGGCAGGAATCACGGACAGGAAGTGACGCAACGCACACTGCCGATCTCTGAAGTCAGGACCGACGTTCGTCATGCTCGACCTTGTTTGCTCGACTTCATCGATCTTCACAAGCTTCGCCCGTCCCAATCCTCCTCTCCCTCCCTTCTGATGCCATGTTCTCCTCCCACTCTGCACTGCAGTCATTGTATTACCACTCTGAGCCGATCAAATCTTGATCCATACCATACCATTCCATCCTCGCCGTCGACATTGAGGCCCTGGAGCTCGAGATGCTGATCTTCTCGGGCTCTTGTCGAGACTTCTAAATTTCGTTCGCGGTCGGCTTTGGAAGAACGCGACCCGCGACACCTTCGTCCGACCTGCCAACAACAACAACAGCAACACCTCTCAGAAGCGAAGATACACACGCCATGACAGACGCAAGCTCGAGTGCTGCTGTCCCTGCCGCGCCCACGGTCAATGATCAACACGTTACGGAAGGTGAGAAAGTCAGTCGCGTCCAGCGAAGAACCCTCAAGCTGACTGTCCTATGCACAACCCTCAGACGAGGCCGCTCTCTACGATCGCCAAATCCGCCTGTGGGGTCTCGATGCCCAGAACCGGTACGTAGCGCAGCCATCCCGAGCCTTCCACAGCGCAGTCATTCCACGCCCGCAATGTCCCTGACCCCCATCACGTTCTGATTTCAATAAAACAGGATGCGCCAGGCGCACATACTCATCTACCACCTCGGCGGCATCGCAACCGAGACCATCAAGAACATCGTCCTCTCCGGTGTTGGGAGATTGAGTATTCTCGATGATGCTGATGTGCAGATGAGCGACCTTGGTGCTGGTTTCTTCTTCCGGGAAGAAGATGTCGGAAAGAAGGTGAGAAATGGCTTCGTCTTGATGTCTTGGTACTTCGAGAGCTTCAAGATGCTGATGCACCTCTGGCTCTGGCTTCTGTCTCGTATGCGTGCGCGTTTTGAAAGCGCGTCGATGCCGCCCTGCCGAGAATACAGGCGCTCAATCCGCTCGTCAAGGTATCCGCTCTCTACCAACCAACGCTCCTCGAAGACCTCGAGCAACTTAAGGCGCTCGACCTGGCTGCCATCGTAGCAACACAAGGGTCTCGGGCTGAGTTGGTGAGTTTTCCGTAAGGCATCCAACTGTATGGCCCCTTCGCATCGCTGATTCCAATTACTATGTCTCCCCCACCGAAGATCCGATGGAACTCCCATGCACGCTCCATATCCGCCTTCTTCTACGCAGCTGCACCACAAGGCTTCTCAGGCTGGATCTTCGTCGACCTAGGGCCCTCACATACCTTCCTCATCGACAAATCAGAGACTGTCTCCTCTCGCGATCCACGCACGGGCGAGACTAGACTGGAGAATGTGAAGCGCAAGGTGAAGAGGGAGCAAGACTTTGTTGAGCTTAGTAAGGCGCTGGAGGCTAGTTGGAAGGCGATGCCGGCCAGGCAGGTGTCCAGGTTGAAGCTCAGCTTGGGCATGTGGACAGCATGGGGTGAGTACTGCCGTTCTCTTGACCGACTTTTCAAGAAGAGTCGAGGGACCGAACTGATTTCGTTCTCTCTGCACTCATAGCCGCTTGGGAGCTCGAGGGGAAAACTTCCGATCCAACCCAACTGTACAGCCCCGCCAACCTCATTCCATCATCCGAAGCCCTACATCAAACCGTGCTCGCCCTCCTCGACGCCAAGTCAGTCAACCCGTCCTCAGTCCTCAAGCCAGACGAGGCAGAAAACAAGGCCTTCTTCCAGCAGTACTGTCTTGCTCGCTCACAGCCGGGCGAGTTCAGTCCAACGGCTGCCGTGTTGGGAGGCATTCTGGCGCAGGACTTGCTGAATGCATTGGGAGGTAGGGAGGAGCCTCTGTGCAATTGGTTCCAGCTGGACGGGCTGACAGGTAAGCCTTTGAACTTTGCATCTTCTCTTGCATTTTGGAACTGGGAATGCTGATCTTGTTATTCGCGCGTTTTGCTCAACAGGGAATGGGCCAACGCATCGGCTGAACGTCGGTGATGCGAAGTAGTTCGGCACCGCTCCGCTTTCACGATGGGAAGAAGCAGCCTCTCGTTATCCTATAGACCCGTCTCCGTTCACGCGTCAACCTCACTTGCGTATGGATCGACCGTACAACATCACCAAAGCAATCTGAGAAGCACAGTGGGCAATTTGAGATCACCACTCTCATGGTTTGTGCGTATATGAGCAATGGTTGTGCAATTGTCCAGGTCCAGGGTGCAGATGTTACAGGAGAAAAAAGCGAAGCATTTGGCAGATATTCTAAGCATTTGTCGTTGAGACTGTCACTCTGATGTGCCGTCTTCAAGGTCGTCTTCAAGAAAGCTGTGGCGACGAAGGTTTGGCAAAGCTGTCTGACCCCCGCCCCCCGGACGGGTAGCCCCTGCCTGCAATGCATATGCCTCCTCGTACGTCTGACCCAACGCAAGTTTCCTTGCTTTTTGTAGGAAGAAAGGTAGCTCATCCTGTTTCCAGCGGCAGTCTGGGTCGTCGGGAGAATGCGCACAGGGTTTATCAAACCGGGAGAAGAGTCGGTGTTGGTCGCTGAGCTTTTCCCTGCAGATAAGTCATATTTGCCTGTCAGTCCAAGATGCCTGCAGGTGCAGCGAAGGCAAAGAGAACATACCATAGACTGGTGCGTCGAAGCATATGCTGGAAGAAAGAATACCAGCACTGTCAGTCACTTAGTCCAACATTGCAGGACGCGGAACTTGACTCACCACATCACATGCCAGACGACGCACACTCCAAATTGATAAGGTGAGATGCTCATCCGGATGCACGTCATTTATGGCCAAGAAGAACATTGCATGTTTGTTTCCCTTCGCCTGATTCCGCAGCGCCGTGTACATCTTCATCACCACATTTCGTTTGCGTCCGAGCGAAGGCGGCTCCGGTAAAAACGAGCAAGACGGTTCAGTCGAGGCAAGCAGTCGAGTGAGTACATATCGGATGTCGGTACCTCGGAGACTGTCGGTGGGAAATTGGAAGAGTTTGGTGGCAGCGCGGACCTGTTCCGCCAGTTTGTTGTCCTTGTTGAGCTTGAGGTTACGAGCGACCTCCCGACTGGACTGGTCGACCTCACGCCATATTCGTTCGCTGGACAGTTTACGGTCGTAGACAAGTACCGCGCAGTCCAACAAGTCGCTGAGGAGTGGATGAGCTCCTAGAGCTATCAGGTTACGGATCGCATCGGCGATGAGATGGACTTGCTCAAAGTCCCGCGGGCAGTGGGCCGCGAGCGTTCGATAAACGGCGGCACCGACGCGTTTACTCCGAACTGAACTGTCGATACCGGCTGACATTTGGAAGAAGGCTACCCATTCGGCACCAGAGCCGATGGTATTTTTTTCCCAGGCTGGTGTCTGCTCGCCATTGTGACTGGGAAGCTCAGATGGAGTTGATGTCGTTGGAGTTTTGCGGTTGGCGAAGGATCTGATGCAGGCGGTCCAGCGGCGGGCCAGAGCAGACCAGCATGATTCTGCGACATCCGACAGCAACACTGATGCTGTAAAGATGGCCCCAATAATGATGGCCAAACCGATGCCGAAGCTCACCCAGTCTCCGTCTGTGTTGTTCGGCGGAGCTACGATTCCTGTGAGGAAGGCGGCAACGAAGACGATGATGGCGAGAAGCAGAAGCTGTGCCGAGGCAAACAACATCGCTGGTACCCTCTCCCGAGCAAATGCGACTGAGCGCACATGCTTTAGGAGTCGTTCCGGAAGACGCTTGGCGGCGTTCTGCTTTTCCGATCGAACCGCGATGCCGCTCAGCCCAGTGAGAATGTACCGTTCCCGTAGTGCTATGCCGCCAGCGATGAGAGTGAGGATTAATGCGATTCGGTAGCCGGAAATGACCGCCTGCGCTGCCCGCGAGCCCTGATCGAGGTTGAAGGAAGTGACGAAAGTAGCAATCACGCCCGACAACAGACCAACCTGATGGGGGAGACCGAAGTGGCGTGAATGCGTATGACGGGCAGAACAACATCAACAGAGGAATAGTAGGTGCGGGGTCGAAGGATAGGCCACTTACAAAGAGAAGGAGGACATCGAATGAGTTCGACCAGACCTCGAAATTGGACCGGGCGAGCTCAAGCTGATCTTCGAACAGGGTTCGCCACGCAGTCTTCAAGACCGAGTGATTGAACACGGCTGCAACACACAGAAAGAGATTTGTGAGCAAGATGCAACGCGGAAAGGCGGATTGAGGGGGTGACTGAGAACTCACCGTTGCCATTTGGCAAGATACCGTGCAGATCATCGTAGCAGTCGAAGAAGGGCTCTGTGAAGCTTCGGGAGCGAGGATCATAAGGTGGCTTCTTGGTTCCGTGCTTTTGCTTGAGGCCTCCTTCGCGCAAGACTGAATAGGCAACGAGGTCGAGTAGTCGCCTACACGCCTGGACCTTGTCTGGGCACCACTTCCGTCGACGCAGCTCATCGAGCAGTTCATTCAGGGTGTCCGATGATTGTTTGGAGAAGCTCGTGCGCTGATCTGGGTACGCAACCTTGAGGAGTTCGGTCGGATTTTTCCCCAGTCTGACCTTCTTCAAAGCGTCCTTGATGGGACCTTCAAAGTCAGCGTCACTGAGAAAATCAGACCGTCGATCTGCCACTTGGTGGATGTGAATGTGTTGGAGACGCTCCGCGGTTGTGTCGAATTGGAGACCTAATTCATCGTTGGTATAACTGGGGACCTCGTACTCCTGCAAAGCCTCCATCCGCTTCAGGGTGTCATTGGGGCGCTTCTTCGAGTTCATCTTTCTTCGCTACTCTCGAAGCCCTGGGTCGTCTTCTTCATCGTTCATGATGGTTGCCTGGTTAGTTTCTTATTCGACTACTGGCCTGTACTCACTCGTTCGCTAAGGTCATTCTCTCAGCCACTCTCTGGTCGTCGCATCTCCTGATTTGTCCACGGCCCTTTCTTGAAGGGAGAAGGCCATGCACTTGTGTGAACATGTATGCAGCTGTGCAAAATTGAGAGGAAAGACTTATTACAGGAAGGCACAGCTGTTAGCGAAACATTCGACAGTCCGAAGTGGTGGGCGCTGACGCCCTGAGGGTGAAAGGCTGGCTAGTCAAGCCCCTTGCCGGAACCGTGGCGGACCGTTCAATACAGAAGAGGTTGAAAGGGGAGTGGATGGCGTGGAAGAGACCGCCCGATAAAGCGAGCGAGAAGATGGATGGACCTCCCGCCGCGCTATAACGCCGCCCGATAAAACCTCAAGAGAGGCGTCGAAAACCGTGGATTTTGGAGAAAGAAACTTGACTGCTGGTCCTGCGGGACGAGCTCGCGAACTGAATAAAGGGGAGGAGAAGAAGAAATGCCGAAGGAGGTATAGTGTAAGTGGCGACGCCGACGCCTCCATTCTTGACAGCGTGCAGACGCGCACTAGGGATGGGATGCTTGGCCGAAGAGACGATGATCGGGTCCCGTAGGGTAGTACTCTCTCAAGAATTCGGCAGCTTGGATGATCCGAATTTGGTCGCCAGGCACCTTGATTCCGCACTGGTTGAGCACAAACACACTTTGGTCGTTGAAGTCGAGGCTGAGGAGTAACGTTCCATCGATATCGCCCTCCCGTAGCTTGGAAAGCACCCTTTGCTCGTCCCAGCCTCGACTCCGACCGAATGCTGCGACGTACTTGCTGTCCCATGTGGTGGGGTCATGGACGGTAAGACTAGGCGAGGAAGAAGAAAGACCAGTGCGTGATGGACCACCGTTGAGACCAGCGCGTGACGGACCACCGTTGAGACCAGCGCGTGATGGACCACCATTGAGAACGGAAGGTTCCGCTCTGTTGAAAGATGGGTATGTCCCTGCGTCGGCGGTCGACCAAGATGAGCTTGTTTGGCCGTTGGAAGAAGGTCCAGCAGTAGACATGTTATGATCTCGAGAAGAGCCGGCTGTATCTGCCGTACTCCGAAGCGACGACCGCGGCAAACTAGATGATGCCGTCGACCGCATGCCGGGACTGGAATCCCTCCGTTTGTTCGTCTGCAACATGTTCCGCAGCTCGGAGAGTGTGGGAGGTCTCGGCCGGAGCCGTTCGGTCGCATCAACACCTTGCTTGTTTTCGTTTGTGGTTCCATTCGTGGTTGCAGAGGCGGCACCGCTGCCGCTCGCACTACTGCTCGCGCCTAGATCTGAGCTGCTAGATGCCCCCGCCTTGTTAACGGGCCCTGCGTACCAGCCGGTCTGGGAGTTACTGTCTCCACCTTGAGAACGAGCCGTCCAAGAAGCGATCTCGACCTGTTGGGGACGCCCGTCTTTCGAAGTTGACGACGATGGGCCTGCAGAGTCGGCCGCACCAGCTTTCCGCTTGCCAAGTCTGGAGTCTGTCTGTCGATCCGACGAACTGCCCGAAGCTGACTGCTTTCTGGCAGAGGAACCTGCTGACATGGCAGACAGAGCACCGGCTATATTGCCCCTCGCGCGCGCAATTGGTTCAGAATGACGTCCGCTCGTGGCGCCAGATCGCCAATCGGACGTGCCAGAACCGGAGCCGGCTCTTGAGGAGCCTGCGGACGCTTTTGGCGATGCTGCTACTCCCGTCGATGTTTTTCTCCTTTTGACTGACGAGTGCATAGGCTTACACCGTTCGTCTACGAAGCTCTTGGGAGGTTGACTGGGATCGAACAAGATGGGCGCGATATCTTGCTCGATGTCATACTTCTTTGCGATGGCCCTGGCGCGCTCAAGAGGGACCCTGTAAAAACACAGAGGGCAAGGTAGAGGAGCAAAGGAAGAAGACGAATCCATGGAATCAGCTCAACGATGAAGGCATGCGCGGCATGACAAGTCCAAGGGAAGAGCATGCAAGAGACTCACCATGTGCCCTGAATGTTGTTCAGGCCTCCGCGCATGACAATTGTCGGCTGGACCATCAGCTCTTTTGTCTTCTGATTGGGATTGAGGGCCGTCAGCTGGAGAAGACGCGTCGCATTGACGTAGCTGTTGTCGACCCGGCGCGTCATGGGCGGGCTGTACTGCGAGGCTCCCTGTGCGAGCGGGAGGGTGTAAGCCCAGATGTCGAGGCCATTGATCATCTGCCGCGTGAAGCCCTCGCGCTGCGGGTTCCTCATATCGAAGCGTAACGTCGGCATTTTGGGTTCTTGTGTCTTGCGCTTCGCACGAATTCTATGCGCTTGCTGCCTTCCACCTCAACCTCAACCTCCAGCTTGATCTTGCCTTGGACCGCGCGCGTTGGAGAGCGTTCAAGTGGACCGCGATCGATGCTGCTTTCTCGACGTGGTAAACGCGATCCACGGTTGGCGCGATGCGATCGAGACTCACTTTTATACGGTCCGTCCGGATCCGGAATCCGTAATCCGGAAAAAGGTGAGACCAAAAAAGCTGAGAGATGCCGGAGAGGTCATCTTCGTAGCGACCTCAAAAGGAAAGGGCAGACAAGAACGCTTTGTTGCTACAGAAGAATGAGTAGTACAGTCGGAGGAGATTACAGGAGCGTCGGGAGAGTAAGCATGTCGTGTGCAGAGAGCCCTATTAATCAGCGCAGAGCCTCCAGTCTGGCCTTCTCGAGCGCGTCTTCGAGGGAGAGTCCTTGCTTGCCAAAGTCTTTCCATTCCTGAGGAGGAAAAAAATAGATGTCATAGATGTTAGATCGTCAGTCTTGATACGATAGGGAAGAAAGAGATCACTGGAGGCAGCCATTTGCGACTTACATGCTTTGCAATACCTGCCGGGGGAGGGAAGAAAGGAGCACAAGTCAGCTCGGCACAACGGCAACTGGTCATGCACATGGGAAGAAGTTACTCACTACCACGACCATTCGCACCCCAAGCGGTGCTCATCATACTCGGTTCAGCACTGTGCCAGCTGACATCCCGGACGCAGGATGAGCCTCCCTGGAACCCATTGCCCACAGGGCGGTATCGACCTTCAAAGCCGTCGTATGCAAGCCCAGAGTTCGAAGCAGAGTCATTCGCGTCGACATTGAGCTCGAAGTCTGGCTCTGAGGGCGCTCCTGCACCTTTGACTACGTCAGATACGAGTGGAAGAGTCTTGCTCCGGTCAATCACTTGCACTACGCGTCCATCCAAGGACCAGATCTGCACCAGGAGTGAAAAGCTGGTCAGCAACCCATCTCGACATTAGGAGTGCCCAGGCACGCAGCGACACTCACGTGGATCAAACCATCGGCGGAGCCTGAGTAGATATACTTCTGGCCCGTCGTAGCTTCCGGGCTGAAGTGGCAGCGAATAAGAGTGCGCAACACAGCATGGCCACGGAAGGTCATCAGCGAGCAGTCATTCGGACGTGTTTCGTATGCCGGTGGGCCATACTGCGAAGGAGGAGGAGCGGAAGCAAGAGAGAGATCAGTCAAGGCTGCCTATTTCCAGAGAGGGTTCGCAATTTTGGACGTACTGAATCTCCTCGGTAATCGTAACCAGTTCCGTAGACCGCCCTCGACCCGCGGTCGACTCTCAGCATGCGGTCAAAGTCGGCACCAGAATGCATCTGTCTAAGATCCCATAGCTTGGCGCTCTGATCCTTGCCGTTGGAAACGCAGTACCGCCCATCGCCTTTGGGAGCAACGAATGTTACTCCCTCCGTGTGGCCTACAAGAACTCCAGCAGGCTTCCCCTGATAAAGAGATCGCCGGTCCCTGCAGGTGATTTGGTATGGTCAGAACATCCAGCTTGGTAAACAAATCTTTGTGGAGTGCAAACGAGATACGCACCAGACCTTGACATAAGTGTCGTCACTCCCACTTATCAGCACATTGCCACTGCCCCTGTCTGCGAACGCAACAGCATTGACATCATCGCTGTGTCCTGGCACTCGCAATGTCTGCCGACGAGCTTCAATGTCGTACACCGCGATGTCGCCGCTTCCCGCTCCTGCTACGATCTCGCGAGCATCACCCGAGAATCGAATGGACCATATCTGAGACGACCAAATTGCAGTTGTGATAGTAAAGTCAGCAAGAGACAGGGCGAGAATGGGAAGGGATCAGCGCTGAGGGAGAAGTCATCGACTCACGGCGCCGCCTGAAAACCAGGAATTCCGTGCACTAGGGGGGCTCAGGTCAAGTTGAACCTGCCGAGCACTGTGCGCTGGATTGTTAGGATCGACAGAGTCGTCATCTGCATTGTCATCCGCATTGGACGCAGATCCCTCCTCGACATCGCCCAAGCCTGTTGGAACCAAGTGTATGTAGGGCGAGATGGAACTGTAGATCATGAATCGATTGTCTGGACTCAAGTTTGCGTCGGTGATGGTCCAGTCGCCGCCACGGCACTTGATAGACTTGATCGTGCGGAGACTGGTTAGCTGTGACCCGTTAGCTCGATAACGTTGTGCGAGTCCGTGGCCGGCAGGCGGTGGAGGTTGTGCCCGAGTGGTATCGTACATCTGAGAGGGTTGGGGCATACTAAGTCAGCAGGGCACAGATCAAGGCCGTCAATCTATAGTCACTCACATGCAGCATGAAGTTCTTTGTGCAGGAGTAGAAGAACGTCGAATCTGGGATGGAGAGCGAGAAATAGCGTATTAGGACCAGTGGCCAGCTGGCGATGCTCACGATGAGGCTAATACATACCTTCGGAATACTGCCCACAGTAGCAACGGTCGTCGTATCTTGCCACCTCGACTCCTGCACTATTGGGGACATAGTGCTGTATGCAGCAACAAGAGTCATCGGTCTGAGCACAAGTCCTGGAATGCTGAAAAGGGAATTGAAGAACTTACCGAGAATTTAGATCTTGCTAGTGGCCGAGTCGACGTCTTATGAGCGCCGAGAATGCCATACAAGTTGCGTGACGATGCGAAGTTGCTTCTTGGCGCATCTGTTGGGCGACTAGGAGGCTGTGTATGAAAGAGCGTCGGAGCAATGGTTCAGGAAATGCGCATGTGCGAAGCAGATGATGACAGGAGAGACCACCCACCCTTCCAAAATCGCCACTCATCAGAAGCTCGACTCCTGCTGGGACAGGATCAGTAACCTTGTCCCATCGATCGCCCATTTTCGGTCGGGGCTGTGTGCGAGACAGTCATTAGCCGGAGACTCCGCATGCAGTCAGTTCACAAGAGCATGCTCACCTGATGTTGTCGGGCGCCTCTGTTGAGGTAACCGGTCAGTTCGCCCTCATCTTCCTCGTCGTAGTAGTCTTCGTCTTCGTCATCATCGTCATCTTCATCCTCGTCGTCATCGCCGTTGTTGTTCAGGACCGCTGTTCTGCGACCGACCTGCACTTGGCCGGCAGCGATCTGACGCAATGTGCGGACAGCCATGGCGGAGAGACCGCCAGCTCCGCGAGATTGAGTGAGTGCGGCAAGGAGTTCTGCAAGACGGAGGTAACATGTGAGACTCGACTGGCAAAGCAATTAAATGGTATTCGCAGGAGGGAATTGAACTAACCCAGCAAGCCCATCTCCTGTTGAGTTCCGTTGATCTCCACTGTGGCCATAAGTTGCCCTGGCACGACATTTCCCTCCTCAGCGGCGGCTTCCATATCATCGTCCTGATCGTCTTCCTCGCCATCGTCATCCTCATCGTCATCACCGTCGTCGTCGCCGTTGGACTGTCCAGCAGTGAGCCGGGAGATGTACTCTTGAACATCAGCGTCGTCCTCGTCGACAAAGACATCATCGTCATCCTCATCGATGTCCTCGTCGTCAACTTCATCTTCAATGCCGTCCTCTGCGGCGTAAAAGTCTTCATCCTCATCGCCGCCGCCGTATTCATAGTCGGTGTTGAGCATGAGATGAGGAGCATCTTCGTATGGATCTTGGTCATCGTCATCGTCCTCGTCGCCGCCTTCGTCAGCATCGACGAATGTATCGGTTCCTCGGTCTGCTTCGGCGCCGATGCCCAAGGGTACGCGCGCACTGCGTAGTCGCGATGCTATACCTGTGTCATCCCCGCTGCTTTCCTCAGCTTCCATCGCATCGTCGGTAGCGTTATCGGGAGTGCTCGTGGCGTTGACGCTGCTTGTTCCTCCCGCCTGGGCAGATGGCGCCGCGGCTGGGTGCGCTTCGTTGCCTGTGCGTCTAGTTCCAGCGTCGCTCATCGTTGCTGTCTGTGCTCGTCGTTCGGTCTCGTCGCTGTGATGTATGCCTGCTGAGGTTGTGTTGCTCTTGCTGAGCTCAGGACCCCCCAACCTCGATCGCAACCTCGTACACCCAGAAGGTGGAGGTGGAGGCGGATTTAAGGCCGTTATCTTATCGTTATCTCCGAGCTTCTTTCTTGGATGCTGGCCAGCTGGAGGAGTCGGTGGTCAGGGTTGGGGACGGCGACGAGCATCATGCAGCGATGCACAAAGCGACACCCTCATCATCATCATCAAGAGCGCTGGTACGCGGGCCTGGAGCAGGAGGGGGAAACGCGCTCTCATTGGTGTCACCCTCGGACGCCGGCGGAGTGAGTCTGCGCGGACAGACCGTGCTGGCTGAGGAGGACTACATCCACTCGGTATCCTCCATCATCCAGCGCGACTTCTTCCCAGATCTCGAGCGACTCAAAGCAGAGAACGAGTACTTGGATGCGCTACAGAGCGGAGAAGAAGCTTGGATCGAAGCTACCGTCAGAGCTCTCGTGCGCGCGGAACGGAGAGCCAACGAGGTCGTCGCTGCAAACCAGACCCCTCTCGCCTCGGCATCATCATCCACCACCTCAGCTCGTGCGCGCAACAGCATAGGCACCCCGCTCTCGAGGGTCGGTCGTGTCCCGGCTCCATCGCGTTCGCCAGCACCTAGTGCAGCTTCCACTCCCAGACGACCTGGACTCGCCCAGCGCGGTTGGGACGATGATCAAACACCCCTGCACTCCCATGCGGACACAAGCGCCACTCCACAATCTCGATACCCGCCCTCCCGCTACGCCCCATCCGAAGCAGGTACATCAACTCTGGACGATCAACCACAGCCTCCAGCTGATACAACGCTCAGTCTCACAGCCTTCCAGCGCGCATACACCTCGGAAGACAACGCCTCTTTCTCCCGCTTACTTCAGCTCAATGCCATGAAACGGCGCGAACGGTATGCGTGGGCGTACAAGGCAGAGAATTCCGCCAACCAGAAACGTATCGAGGCAGAGGAAAAAGGTCAGATTGAGGCGCAGCAGGGTCAGAGATTGGCGATCGCGGCGGCCCTGGAGTCCGATCCCAACTTCCAGAAGAAGCTCAAGGGCAAAGAACGACAGCTTCTCATCGAAGCTGCCCCCTCGAACCCCGAAGGCGAAGAAGCCGACCAGAAACATGATCTCGATAAAGAGGACCCCAACTTTGATCCCGAAGCTGCTCTGAAGCCCAAGGAGGATACTCGGCCCGCCAGCTTTCCTTCATGGCGTTTCACCGCACGCAACGCCTTTCACTTCGGGCCCGATGCCAACATCAACACCTACGATCGAAGCACATCCAGCTTACCATCCGTATCCGCATCATCGTCACGCTCCGATCCTTCCAAAGCGAAAAATGCGCGGAAGGTCAAGGCTGATAAGCCTGGAATACGACTCAATGCCCTTCGTATGCCGGACTTGGACGGCACTGACAGTGCTCTCCGAAGGGAGGGCGGGCTGGCACGGGAGCCTGATTCGCCCTCCAGTAGTCGAATAGATGCTGCCATCGCTGGTCAGCTGCGAGGTGAGCAAAGATGCTTCATGCACACGAGCCCATCGCATCTCACTGACTTATCACTTTTCGCTTTGTTCTTCTGGTCATCAGGCAGCTCCTCATCTGTAGGGGACAGCACTTTGGATGACCCTCTCGATCCGTCACTAGATGCCTTTGCATCGCCCCGAGTCAATGGCTACGGCTTCGTCACTCCCTTAGCACATACGCCCCGCGAGGAGTCTGTGCTCGGTGACTATCTGGACTCCATCGGAGCCGATGCCTCCTTTCGCCGGCGTCTGGGTCTGGAGGTGTTCGATGAGGAAGGCGAAAGACGGGTGGAGGAGCTCAAACGATGGGGACGCGAGAATGTTCCCGTACAGCCACGCATACAAGAAGACGAAGAAGGTGAGCATTCCGTATTGTCTGAAGTTTCAGAAGCCAAGTTGATCAAGGGTATGCTGAACATTGTCGATCGCTCTTCAGTCTACGATGGCTCCTTCCGGGTACCACCAGCGCCGCGGCGAGATCAGATAGGACGGAACCTTGCGCAGCGATCTGCAATTGCGCAGACACCGAAGGATCGGGACGGGAACTCGACGCCGTATGGCCAAGCACGCTACACGGGCGGGCTGAGGAAAAACAAGATCTCTGCTCCTGGTTCGGCCACGCCTCGCAGCAGTGCCGCCAACCTCTCCCCTGCTGGACGATTGCTGCTGGAACGGACGTCAGGGAAGGCAGGCGGTAGAGGTAGTCGACTAGGTGACACGCTTCTTGGCAAACGAGGGCCGACTCGAGGGACTCCATCTGCCTTCGGGGGGACGGGGACCGATGACGATCGGAAACGACGCAGACAGGAGATAGGGGTGCGAGAGAAGGATGGGGAGGGTATGCATGATCGTCTGCGACGCATGAGATGGACACCGACTCCGAGTCCTGCACCCGAGTGAACATAATCGACCGTGTACTACTAGCCACACCGCTTCAGTCTTTTGCAAACATCTGGGAACCAATAGCCAATCGCTGGTCGAACTTTCAAGGTGAAGTCGACGTGCTTCGTAGATTGATGAACGATGAATTGACGAGGTAGGAATGTAGGATGATTTCGAAAATTCGCTGCGACGATCTTATGTCAACCTGCGAACGGTTTGCGCAACACTGCAAGACGCTCGGTCACTATTGGCAGCATGTCCGCTCTGAGCAACATTGCTGACATCGATGCCGCCGCTGCTCGCCTCTTGAGTAGTTAGTCTCAACAGAGACCGACTTCTCGCACAAACAACGCCATCGTGGCTGGGTCGGCGGTCGAGTGACGAGACTATTGAGTAGTAGCAGACCTTTCCATTTTTTCCCCCTCGACTCCCACACGTTCACCACCAGTTGAGTATGTAGTATTTTGCCCACTTTAGGTTTTACCGCTTCACGTGCTTTCTCCGCTGGTAAAAAATCAATTTCCCAGACTGATAGTTTGGGGTCACTGGTCAGTGGTCACAGCGTCACATAGCTTTTTTTTTATCCCTTCCTCGGCCGAGGCTCAAGCTTTTTCGCATTGCCATAGTCATAGTCATAGTCATAGCCATAGCCCGTAACCCGTTGGCGTTTTTCGATTTTTGGAAAAGTCACATTCGAAAACTCGGAATTCTGATACTCTGATTCAGTGGTCGGCATGGACTATGGACTAAAAGTCTAACATTTTTCGATTTCAATTTTCAAATGTCCAAGTCCAAGTCTAATGTTTCCAAAGTTCAAAAGTCCAAGTCCAAGTCTAGACTTTAGTCACAAAGTCAGACTAAAAGTCTGATACAAAATTTTGGCGAAAATAGTGAGTTTCTTGGGAGTTTGGGACTTTTATGACTGACAGTCTAACTGTTAAGACTTAAAGTCCAAAACGCCAATTCTTTGGCCATTTTTAAGATATCGTTTTTAGAAATGTCAGCCTCAATTTCGACTTTAAGTCACAATAGAACAGACTTATAGTCACATAGTCGCTCAGCCGTGTGAGTATTGAACTAAAAGTCGAAAGAAGTCCAAGCATTTTTGTAACTATTGGACAATAAGTCTGACTGATAGTCCAATAGTCCGACATTTCAAAGCAGTGTTCTTTGTTGGACTTTTGGACTTTTTAAACTTTTAGTCTGAGTCTGCCCTCCCCGCGAAAAAGTCCAAATCCAAGTCTAAGCCCCAAAGTGTAAAAGTCTAAGCCCGAAAAAGTCTGAACTATTAGACTTTTCAAAAGTCCAATAAGAAATTCTAAAAGTTTGCCGACCGGCGCTCTGATTCAAGGCGGCTATAGGCTATCCGCTATAGGCTATACTTTCTGAGTTTTTCTGGCGAGCAATTGCAAATTTGCAATTTGCAGCTATACAGTATACTGCTATAGCCTGAGACCTGAGTACTGAGTCCTGAGTCCTGACTATGACGACTGAAGTCAGAGCTCAGACGTGTCACGTGTCCCGTATGGCCGTATCTCGTAGTTTTCCGGCAGTCTATTGAAATTTGAGCTATAGTCAGACTATGCAACTGCTTTGCCTTCCAAATTTGTCTCGCCTGGAGGCTGGAGGCCGGAGGAATCGAAAGATCCGTTGAAACTTGAATGTCGTTATGTCCCAGATCCCATCTGTAGAGATGCGCATGGACCGGTCACCGGGCCAACATCGCCATCGTCCGAACGCCAGGATCTGACCATGAAGACACAGACTTAGAGCTCAAATTCCAGCTTTCAGACTTTCAGAGCAACTTTCATATCTTACGCTACTCACCAATTGCAAAAAATTGAATTCCTACGCTAAGGGTCGGAGGCGCGGAATCGGTCGTGTATGGTTCGTGAGGGTACCACTTGCCGGTCTTTGTTATGATAACTGTATCTTATTGAAGCCGCGCTGGTAGAGGTTCCGAGCCTCGAAGAACCCCGAACCCCTTCCCAGACAGTCGTGGCCAGAGTCTCTCAGCTCCGGTCCAACGGTCCAGCCATCTTTTGGTATGTGAAGAACGCCGTATTCCGACCTTCGGTTTTGGAACTTGGGGCGGTAATGGGGAAGAGAGCCTTTTCTGACACGTCGTTACTCGTTGAGCCATCTGATGGAGCCTCGATTGCCCTGGAAATTGCTTTCTCGCGGACTCGGGAGGCCTCTCATTCAAGGTCAGACTCTGTGGACTCTTGACTCTGGACTGCGGCCTATGGCTATAATTAAAATACTTGATCACTGTTTCCGTCATAGAAGACTGTAGCGCGAATTTGAGCGGCGACTGCAGTCTATACTCCACAGCCGTACATCATGCATGTCCAACCATATCAAAATGCGGCTATAACGGTATCATGGCCGGGGGCCACAACCCTCAGGCTAGCCGCTAGGACTATCAAATTTTCGGTCTGACTACAGTCGTAAGGGGCCTACTACCTGCTATTTACTAACATATTAACATTCCTACTATGTCTATTTCTATAATCAGAGTGAATCAGACTATAGTGTTATACCGCACTCTTGAAAAAAGATTGAGGACTATGACTTCGTTATTTGGCAAGGAAGGTGATATGGATAACTTTATCTATGTGAAATGTTAGCTATGGTTGGCGAACGTTTAGACCGTTTCCATCGGGGTTTAAAAACTGCAAAAATCCAGACGTTTGAAACTCAGGTTCAGCGTAAAAATGCTGATTTCTGGGCGTAGAATTGTCGATGAAAATTGCAATATGTCCTAGGCCACTGGGTCGTTTTTCGGGGATTACCGACAAAAATTAGAGAAAGCATGTCTGATATTCTGAACGTCTCCCGCTGGTCAGAAACGTAATGGCGAAGATGCCGCTGTGTATGAGGACGTAGTCGCATCTTAGGGTTAGGGGTTAGGGTTAGGGGGTTAGGGGTTAGGGTTAGGGGGTTAGGGGGTTAGGGTTAGGGTTAGGGTTAGGGTTAGGGTTAGGG
>RDSH01000254.1:0-27484 GCA_009428295.1 Tilletia walkeri
GTCCGACCACCGTTTCCCATGAGAGCTGCAGCTGCTGACTTCGGTCCTGCTCCACTCGACCCTGGCGTTTTCAACTATTCCAGCCCCATTATACCGCTCGACCCTTGCCGGGCCCAATGCTCGGATCAATCAGTTCCTCCAATTTCGGCACCCTTCTCGCCTTCGACAAGTCGGATGCCAAAGTCCTACCGAACTACAGCCTCAACGTCCTTAAGGGACACCCACCTTTTGCCACACCAGACTCTTCCACGTACCCTCATCGCTTTTTTCCACGACGGCGGCCTAGCCGGTGTCGTCCGCGGCAGTCGATCCAGCGTCCTTGCCAAATGGAGGAAGAGTGCTCAGCTTCGATCATAGCCGAGTGCCGACACTTAATCTTTTCCGAGTTTCAACGTCAGAGGGCGCAGCTTTCCGAGAGCGGGCAGGCGTGCTTCTACCTTGCTTTCAGGTTGGCAGACGTGACATTTCCTCGACTTGATCCTGCTTTGGGAACGTACCGTGTGCTGACTCCGGCTCTCGTTTACTACTTCCTTCCAGGACGGAGACAATGCGACCGCGTCTATCTGCCTTTGTCTCTCAGTACGAATGCTCGGAATTCCAGGCCGACATCTATGTGAGTGCTGCCCGGTGCCATCCCACGCCGCGGTCTGTTTGCTGCTACTGACTATGTTCATTTCTTCTCAATCAGCAGACATCGCAACCACGCGCTCTTATACCAGCTAAGAACAAGGTCAGTACAGCCCTCTTTTCCTTCCTCGCCCCTGTTGGTGCTGACCCATCCCTCCGCTTGATACCCATCAAACAGTGTAATACCCATACCTCCTCTCGCCGCGGCTAGAATCCCTGTGGTGGGTCGCTCCTCGATGCACCCACGCTTTGTCTTCGTCTTTAATCTGCGACCCTCTCCTCTCTCCTCTCTCCTCTCTCCTCTCTCCTCTCTCCTCTCTCCTCTCTCCTCTCCCCCGCTGACAGGAGCTGCCCGCCGCGGAGCCGGATCAATCACATCTCTTACTCTTTCTCTGAGCTCTCCACTGCGGAATGCTTTTCATAAAAGGTATAAGGAGCCGGCCAAGTCGGAACTCCCTCCCCTCTTCGATTCCCTTCCCTCTGCTTACTTACACGCTTGCTCCCTTCCACTTTCGTCCTATCACATACATCACAGTTCCAGAAACCCGCCATCGTCGCTACCAGCGAGGAGACTTCCATCAATGCTCGCCCTACGATTCGTATGTTACCTCGACCCGATACCCAGCCCGCTGGGGTACAGCGTCAATTCGATCAGCTGCTTTCCTGTCTCGTACCATGTCACACGTCACACTACCTATTCGCAATCGAGATCTTTATTTTTTACTCGGATCCAGCTGGATCTTGAGCGTGTCTCGTGTGTCTCCCTTCGGGTCGAGCATCTCGTTTCTCCTCGCCCTCGGGCTGAGCGTCTTTCATTTCCTCGCCTTTGGGCTGAACATCTCTCCACTTCTCGCCTGCGGGTTGAGCTTCACTTCACTCTCGCCGAAAGGCTGAGCATAGTGCGTTCTTTTCATTTCATCCACCGGTACGTACTTGCGGGAAGTCACAGGACCACGGACCTCCCACGAAGTGAACGGTTCCGTTGCTGGAAATAGCGAGAGTCGTGCGTACGCTTCGTCATAGTTCGTAGGGAGGAAGCTCTAAGCTCACAATCCTTCAAAACTCTCTCCTGAAAGTGTCAACCTTCATTCTCGTCCCTGAAGGTCTTTCTTTCCAGCGAAATCATTTCACGATGCTGAACGATCCGATTTTGTGTCAAAGGATTGGGAATTGCGGTTCAAGCAAGGCTGGGCAAAGCTCCGATACGTTGAGCGATACGTTGAGCGAGATAAAGGACATCTACATCGTCGTTGATTTGGGTGTATGTACGTTCTTTTTATGTATGCAGGGACGGTGACTGGGATGTACAGCAAGGGAGGGATTGCCAATTGTCCGCGTTTACAGCATCTTCAGGCGCGGTTCATCTCCCGAGTGATCGAAGAGGGAGTGCTCCCTGCGCAGCTCGCCAGACGCTTCCCAGGTACCGTCCTCGGCATTGACTTTGAGACGGAACGATGGAGGCAGGCGTTGCATTCGAGGGAGTTTCCGTCCCGTTGTCGTCGTAGCTGCAGCGGGAGAGTTGGGAGGAGCTCTCAGAATGCGGTAGTACTGCGCAGTTTCTGCATTGCTTGAGCAGAAAGCGAGGTAGGCCAGTGCTGGGGGGAAACCGAAAGGAATCCTTTCGAGCTCTTCGTCCGAAGGCAGTTGCTTCGTCTCACCGTACCGAACTCGTAAAGCTTTGAGCTTGCTCAGGTTCATCCGTCTGAGCCCTTCGAGCACCTTCTCGAGACAAGCAACTGGGTCCGAAGAGTTTTTTTCCCTCGACTCCTTCGCCAAAACAATAAGCTCGATCAATGATGGAAGTGTACCCGTGCTCAACAGCTCCTGCAGCTGAAAGAGCATCCGATCGATTTGTCAAGACGATAGCTGTATATCAAGGCATGTGATTCGACCCGCTGATTCCTGATCCCTCACAAGGAACGCTGGCAGCCGAGGGGATGAGAGGTGGCAAGGGCTGTCAAGCTGTAGGTGCTGAAGCCTAGCACCGTATTGAAGAAGAACGTTGGCCGTTTCTTCTGAGCCGCCGAAGACCCTGAGGGAAGAAAATGGAGCGATTCGACCTTGCAAAAGTGTTGCATCGATTTGAGTGCCGTGCAACGTCAGTTCGCGGATCTCCGTGTGACGCAGCAGGAAAGACGTAAGGCGTTGGGTGTCGCTGGGATACAATATGAAGAAACACTTCTTCAGTCGGGAAAAGGTGCCTTCGAGCCATCCCATCGTAGAAGTTTGCGGGCAGGTTAAGCAGAGGATGAGGTCCTCGATTTGGTTTTCCGTCTGCGAGAATCTTTTCATAGATTCACCCAGATCGTCAGTCGCCTCCATGTAATGATCTCCCTCCATTATATCGACACCGACAATTTCGAGACGCCGCAGAGATTTCCAGTGAGCCTCCAATAGTATTTCGCAGCCGAAATTGGCATCGAAATCTTGGGTGAATAGGAAGGTGAGGTTTGTCAGGTATGGTGCCACCCGTTCCGTAAGGTTCGACCACCCCGAGCATAGGAAGACATCATCCTTATCTTCCGGGCTTTCCCAGAGCTCCAGATGCAGCCGTCGCAGCACATTTGAGTCGGTCCAATCTTGTTCGTAGCAGATGAGACTTGCGATGGACCAGAGAGCATGAATTGTCTGATTCCGTCCTGGCGGGATGACCGGATGCGAGGGAGACGGCCAAATAAGACCGGACCTATCGCTTCGGCCGGTGATCACACGGAGCGCAGCGATACGTTCGAGCAGAAGAGGGGCCTTTGACAGCTCTTGTAGAAGTCTTGATAAGTCTGCTGGGTTCAGCGTCAGATCCACGAGAGGAAGGGGCCATGTCGAACGACGTTCCACAATAGCCAGCAATGATTCGAGAGACCACCAATTGCAATCCCCGGCAGACAGCATTTTGCGAACAGTGTCATCGTCCCAAATGCGAAGAAAGCGGATGCTTTCGACCAGATCCGGATTGCCTCTCAATAGTACTAGAGCTTCACGTGTTCTGGATAAGGGAATGCTGAACTCGTGCACGTGAACTTGAAGTGCTACGGCCCGCAATTTTTTCGACACCTTCGAAAGCGCGAGTAGGTCGATCCGCTCAACTTTCAAGCACGAGCAAAGTAGAAAGAGAAGCTCCGACGTTGCGAAGAATTGTTCGCTTGCCTTCTTTGTCGGTGGACCTGTGACCTGAGCGCCCAAGCTCGATGCGTTAAGCTGCGTGCGGGAAGAGTCGGAGGACGTAGGCTGTGTGCTGTCGTTCAGTCGGGGTCGTTTTGACGGCGACGACTCCGATGACGATGGAGAACGAGCGGGCCGAGGATGCGAGGGAAGCGCTTCGAAAATTGATGTAGGAGTGGTTCCGTCTGTAGACGGACCGTCAACAGCGTTGGTCATTGCCCCGGATATCGTTGCGCTACGCTCGTTGTTTTCGGACCAGTGCATGATCATGTTTTCGATTAACGTGACTTCTTCTTCGAGCAATTCAGAAGCTGGACTGTAGTCCCCGAGCGTAGCGCGCAGCGCAGTCTCTTGTGTCTGAAAGAATGCCAAATTGTCAAAAGGGTGAAAAGGCGGTAATATCAACGTGAGTAAGGCAAGTTACTCACTGTGTCCAGCTCCACATCTCGCACCTCCGCGATCACGCCAGCGCGGATCTGAACCGGGTCATCGGACGAGCTCGACTGCTGCCGATACAGCGAAAGCTTGGCTGCCAACTCCAAGCGGACAGGAGAGACAGTCCATCCTTGCGGAGCCATTGCGGGCGTGGAAGGCATGATAGACATTGTGGTTACAGTGAGAATCAGTGGGAACTCTGCTATGCTTGCGGGTGGGAAAGAGCAATTGTGTGCAGATGATGGAAGTCGAGAGGAAAGCACAAAGCAATCGGGACAAAAATTATGAAATTCCCACGGTCATCCTGATTACATCAGCAAGTGCCGGAAACGCCGGTCGGTGTTTGAATTTATTTAAGGAGATGTAAGGACCTAAGTGTCTCCTTGTCGATTCATTACTGATCAGCAACAACCATCACCCAGAATAGCAGACATGGACAGTAGTATTCTTGCCAACAGCGACGATGATGCACGTGTGCTGGATAGAGTCGATGCTCGCTCATCTCGCCCGGCCGTCGATTTGAGGGGTGGCGGAGACGGCGATGACGAGGGGATATTGGCAGGGCCATCTGAACATGAAGGAGAAGAAGCAGAGATCGAAGGTCTTCTACTCAAGATCCGCAGCTCTCCTTCCGACCAGCAGCCCTTCCATCCGAAGAGGCATTCGATAGTAACGAAATCCATTGACCATTCCGGTATTGAGGATCTTGTTGGTCCATGCGCGTAAGGAAAGGGTCTTCCTTGCCTAGAGACCGCTGAAGATGGGCCCAGACTCAAAGCCCGGATCAAGGAAGCGGACAAAAGCGTTGGCCATCAACTGAAAGACACGAAGGGATGGGTGCAGGTCGTCCGTCCAGGTATATTCGTGCGGTCGAGCACAGCCGCCAGAGATCGCCGTGCAGTATTTGCCTTGCCCATGCTTGAAGTCATACGCCGGGTTAAGCTGCATCATGGGAGTCATGAGTTTCGAGGTTGGGAATATGCTGATGGTGCTGTCGTCCTTCCATTGATGGAGTAGGCCGTCAGCGTATTGCCGAGCGAATGCGTTGAAGTGAGCAACTTGGTTCGCTGTGCTCAGCGCGTGTTGAGGGGTTGACCCCATGGCGGCACTGTAGTCGAGGGGTGGAAGTTCGAAAAGCAGAAAACGTCTGAATCCGAAAGAGTGCAAACGCTTGAACTTGTCCCGAACGCATGATGCGGAGTCTTTGACGGTCCCGTTGCTGAACGAAGGCGGGCTCAACTGTCCCCACTTCTTTTGTTGAATGAGGTGGATGTCATTGACGCCGATAAATAGCACTGCGAGGGATGTGGCAGGATTCTCTTGAAGCTCGTGTGGTGCCGAGTCCTTTCCGTAGTTGGTGGTGAACAGGTCGACCTCGTCATCAATATCTAGGCGGCCTTGGTTCTGCAGTCGATTGTCACAAGTCGCCCCACTGCGGATGAGCGGTGTTCAACGAGAGGACATGACGGTGAGTTTGCGTCGCAACCAATTCACGTTACGAGACGGGCGTGTTACTTACGAGGAAGCATAATTGGAGACGTTCCACTTAGGTTGAAGATCCTGGGCAATCTCGATCCAGCTTTGACCAAGGTCGGCACGTCCGTAAGGGGGTGGTGGGCAATTCGGCCATGGGACTTTCGCTTGACTTTCATCGTTAAGAAAGGTGCGAAACAGGTTGCAGGAGTCTGTTTGATCAAGTAGGGAAATAGCTCAGCTTTGTATGGCGAGAATGGTCGGACTGTAGATTCTTTTTATGCACTCACCCGTGTACGAGTCACCGAAAGCGTAGATGTGTTCAATCGGCCTGGTGTCCGCTCCTTTGAGGTCGTCGAGGGAGAAGACGTTGTCCGGGATGTGAAGAGCTCTCGCAGTGCTCAGCGCATGCAGGGCAGCAACAGTAGCAGTAGTGAAGAGACGCATTATGGGCTGTTTGAAGGAGGACTGGGTGTTCTGAGAATGGATGAGCAAGACTTTTGGTTGAAGGGGTGAGAAATTCAGCTCAGATCAGCTATCTAGCGATGAGCGACCACCTTTTTATGGGCTCTCAGCTTACCAGCCTGGCCGCGCGGAGAATCACGGACTTACAAGTGAGGTCCAGAGCTCGCCGGGTGTCCATGGTGAACAGGGAAGAACTCGCTCGCTTTCCCCGTCGTGGCCGTGTTCCTTGCCTCGCACTGTCCTCGTCGGAACCGATTTAGCAACCGAGACATGGAGCGAAATTCGAGCTGGCGTATGTTGATTTGTTTGTTGCGTTAACTTTAACTTCAGCTCCACTGTGGCTGAATTAAGGGTTCGTGGAAGAGGCGAGGAGCAATCTTTAAAAAGGGCGGCACATCCTTCCCGCGGGAAGCGGCCGGGGAGACGCCAGGGTGACGACGGCGGAGGCGGTCAAGTTGATGGAAGAAAACTTGAGTGGAAACGCGATACGCGATGAAGTATCTAATTCGCTCCTCCGATGCTCCGAAGGCATGTGGCTGAATAAGGAAGACTTCATCCTGATGCAATACGACGCGTGGTATCGCTGGGAGGATCAAGATTCTTCGCTGATCCGTTGGGTCAAGCTCGCGAACTAGGAAGGAGAAGGCTGAAGGCATGAATGTTACCATGGGCGATCAGTCCAAGGGACACCGGTCACCGGAAGGGAAAGAAAAGGATAAGTAGATGAGAGGGAGTGATGAGTGAGTGAGTAGTCTAGTGAGTGAGTGAGTGAGGCAGTCAGTCAGTCAGTGTGAGCGTGTCGTGTCGGAGCGAATCGGGTCGAAATTCGGAGCGGAGCGGGTGCGCTCGCACGGACGCGTCCAAGCAGACACAGACCACAGTCACTCGCCGACCTAACCTGCGACCTTGACCTGACCTGGGCAGCGTCTCCACCGTCCACCTCGAGCGTGAAGTGTCGTTGGAGCGTCACAAAGGAGAAGGGCTGAGACTGAGACACCTGCTTATGCATCTACCTGCAGAGATCTGCAGCAACCTGCATACACCCTTCGAAACAGACATCAGGCGAAGCGATGCCCTGCTGGAGAGCACCATGTACAACTGAGCGCCTTAGCAGCATGTGCCAAGTAGTCCCAGCATAGGCAGGCTGGGAGACGGACGGCTGTTTGCATAAGTAGAGGAGGCTCACATCTCGTTCTTTGCTCATCGCTTATCCTCTCTCCAAATCTCCTCTCCACCTCTTTCTGGCAGGTCCTTCTGATGATGCTGTCGGCACCCTACGTATGGCGCAGTGTCCTGTGTCTCGCCCTCGTACTCCTCGTTGGGCTTCAGGCAACCGGCGCGGAGCTGGAGCCCAGGGCCAGCACCACTTCGAAAACGGCTCGGACAACGGTGACCTGCTCGACTGTGTACGGCACCAAGTCGCGCCGATCAGTCTCAACTACGGTCAAGACCAGGACGGTGACCTCGCTCGGCAGGGACGTAACGCGAACCACTACCCCAACAGTGACCGTCACCCCGGCCCCCGTCACTCGTATCAGCACCCTCGTCCGTACTAGCACTTCGACCTCGACGGTTCCTGCGCGTACCAACACAGCGACTTTTATGCGCACGGCCGAGATCACCGTCCGCAGCATCGACTGGGTGGTCATCGAGTCGACAGTTACCTCGACTCGGACGATACTCGATTACACTGCGACCTATATCCCTACTCCTTCCGCCTTCATGCCGATCTTACAGCCCAGGCGGTTGAAACGCTCCGAGAAGGAGGCGGAAGAAGAGGATTCTGTCCTTGCTAAGCGCAACCTCATCGGAGGAGGCAGCTTTGAGGATCTTCACCATGGTCGCCGAGCCCCTCGGCACTATCCCCGTTCGGTCGAATGCCTCAAGAAACTCGTCTACTACACTCACAACACCATCTCAGCAACAGCTCGAACACCGTTCACTGTCACGGTCCCAGCCTCGACCCTCTTCTCAACCGCGACCAGCACAGCCATCCGCACCATCTTCTCCACTCCAGCGCCCGTCACGACGACTACCACAGATTGGACCACCATCTGGTCGACAAAGGTCGAACAAAGCACAGATTATCGGACCCAGACGTATGTCACTAATACTGTTATTCCCATGCCTGGCGGACCCACCAGACACCGAGCCTGCGGCACGCCTCTCAACTACTTGGACACCCATCCAGGCTCCAACGGCGACAAGCCGGTACAAGTCTACAATCGTGGGTGGAACGGACCCTTACTGAGCACACGCGTCACCGCTCAAACAATGATCGACTGTTGCGAGTACTGTCACTCGAACGACGGCTGTATGGCTTCCGCCTTTCAGAGAAACGGGGCCGATGCAGATCTTCAAGCATTGGGAGGACGATGCATCATTCTTCTCGACACACAAGCACGGACCTGCTCGGCGGATATGACAACGCCGATCCAGGCTGGCTTTTACAGCTCAGCTTCGAACATTTCAGTCACGGACATGTCCCTGATTCTGTCGAACGGCCAGTGCGGACGGCTGAGCTATGGCGGACCTGAGGCGAGCAAGCCGAAGGAATGAGGGGAGAGGAGTAAGGAGCTTTGTCCAAGCTGTTCTCAATACACGGACCATGGTCGTGCAAATGTCACACTTTCTTCAAGGATGATGCGATGATGTTCTCCTGCATTTATAGTGATCGGAAGACCTGAATCTCTCTCTCCATCCCTCTCTCAGAAATAGAATTGGACAAATGCAGCAATGGAATACCTCTTCTTGGAGAAAGAAATAATCGTAAGAAAGCAAAGAGAATTGGACAAATGCAGCAAGGGATTACCTCTCTTGGAGAAAGAAAGAATCGTAAGAAAACAAAGCTCGTGCGGTTTCTAAGCTCGCTGTAGCAGAATAAATAGGTGTCTGTGGTCCATCTGAGACGATTCTAGTTGACGCCATCTTCATCTTCGCCCTCCCCTTTTTCCGCCGCATCGTTCTGCAACTCCTCCTCGTCGAAGTCCCCGTCATCTTCATAGTCACTGCCCTCATCATCCCAGTTGTCGTCGCTGTCGTCGTCTTCAGGTATCCACGCGTTCATTTTGCACAACTCCATATCACCTTCATCTGTATCCCTCAAAAACTTGTCTACCTCCTTCGCCGCTTGCTGAAAGAAGTCTCTCCCGCTTGAGGGTTCATAAACGCCGCCGGACCTCAGTGAGGCAAGCGCCTTTCGCTCAGCGGACGATCCAAGACGAAGGGCGAACTCGACGACGCTGGGGAATTCTTTTTTGATCATACGCTCTAGGCCACCAAGCTCTAGCTCGTGCCGCACCCCATCGGCCACCGTTTGGAGCATCCGAGCAGCGCGTGAATGTAACCCGATGTGGTCGAATGTTATGATGTCGAGTTCGGTCTCGAGATGATTCTCTACTCTCTAGCACATTGAGAAGGCGAAGGATGGATATGTCCTTCTTCTTGCTAGCCTTGCCCGTCCGTCGCCGGCGGACGAGTGCATGGCCGAGGCTCTCCTCTCCGTCCTTCTTCCCCGTCAACTGCAAGTCCGATGATTTCTTGTCCTCCTCGGCATCCAGATCGCACAAAAGCGAGTGAATGAAGTCGACGTTGACCGGGGTGACTGTCTTGCTGTCTTGATACTTTATCTTGAGATTCTTGACAACCTTGGTCCAGTCTTGGAATACAAACTCGTCTTCGGGGTTTTCTGGCAACGGCCGATGGCCCTTAAGGTCGATCGCCTGGAAGGTGTCCTGCTTGCGGATCTCACGCAGAGTGTGTATCGAGCCGCCTGTCATCTTCAAGTAGCCGATCCATGAGTCCTGCAGTGACTCTGGGATTTTACCACCCATCACCTTCTCAGCGCCGAACATCTTCAAGACGTGGTCCATATCTTCCCACGGAGCGAATCCGTCCGGGTCCTGTTTCAGGCCCCAGTTTTTGCATGCGTAGTAGAGGTGTCCACTAAGGAGGGTGAATTGCCATGCGTTCGCCAGTCTGAGGCCGAGGTCCTGGGCTAGACATCGGAGCCGGAGGAGAGAGATGCCGCAAAGGACGGGATTCCGTTTCATCAGCGTCCGCTCTGGTATCTTCTCCTTAGGCTGTGGCGCATCGGATTTCGTCTCTGATGTTGCAGTCGCAGCCTTGTTCTTGTTCTTCTTCTTCTTCTTCTTTTTCCCCGTCTTTTGTTCCGGAATCGGCAGTAGACTGAGCACGTCTACACTGAAAGACCTTTGCCTCGCAAGGTTTTGGACATCCATCAGCCCGCGGTCGTTCCAAGGTCCCCAGCCGGCTGGTCTGTATGTTCTTGGCTTGAGTTCCTCCTGCTTTTCGATACTGTCCAGTATGAAACGAGATCCGACCCTAAGATCATCTAAGCCGCGCTCAGTCTTCTCCTGCAAGGTAAGGTTGATGTGAACCAGAACGTCGATGCAGAAGAGGGAGTGAAGGGTGATGTTCCGCGTTCGATGTACTTCCTCCATTGCGCGACCAATTTCGTCGTCCTCGATCCAATATTTGGGTAGAAGGTATATGTGCGCCCTTGTATCGCGATGGTAGCGAAGCAGACCGTAATCCAAGTAAGCGGCCCACACGATCTTCCGGTGCAGCTCAATTGTCTGCCCGAAGGGCGAGAACATGACGTGGTATGAGGACAGGTCGCCCAAGTCGAGGTCGTCGTCATTGAGATATATCCTCGGCTGTAATTGTGGATAAGCTAGCATCACACCTTCGAGCGCCTTGTAGGTCGGCGCAAAGGCACGACTGCCCAGATACATAGTAAGAGATCGCTTTTTGACCTCATCCCACGTATCCGGGTCTTCTCCTTCCGGGTCAAGTGCTTTGAGAATCGAAGGGTCTCGTAGGGTCTTGATGAAAAAGGTGAACATGGTGGAGATCATATTTTTGAGCGAGTCGTCAAAGGCGGGCAGGACCTGGTGTGTGAATTCGTCCAGGGGCCTGCGAAGAAGCTCGAGGGCGGTGTTGGTAACGAGGGCGGCAGAGACTGGATCGATGCGGCCATCTGCATAATCTTCCCAGGCTTGCTTGAATCTTGATATATTCTTTGATGTCGGCAAGGTCGTCGATGAAGGCCGTAGCCGCCATGATAGCTTCGTCTATTCTCATCTTGGCATCGAAGACTGTCTTGTCCGCATAGATCGAAGAGTTGCCTGGGCGCGAGGGCTGGGGGATATGAATGACTTCTTGAACCTGCTCGTCGTCTTCAAGAGTAATGTCTTCCAGATCCTGCTGCATGTCGGCGAGGGACGCGAAGCGATTAGTCTGCTCGGGCGACTCGGGGCTGATCTGCGAAGATTTGACCTCCTCCCCCTGCGCTTCACGGTTCTTGCTGACTTCCTGTCGCATGAGCTTCGCTCGCGCATTCTGGAGGGTTTCGCCAAGTCGACGCAGGACGTTAATGAAATAGGAGTGTCCCTCGTTCGACTCGCTAACTTCGACATTGTGAGTGAACTCGAACCGCTTCTGTGCAGCATGGCGCAGCCTGATGCATCGTCTGAGAACCTGGAGGAGCTCGATGGGAATTTCGACCCGCTTTTCGATGATGAAAGTGGCGAGTTCGATATACTGGTCAACCATGATGGAGTAGCTGCCTGAATATACCGTTGGCTGAGAGGGAGGTGTTGATTCGGTGCTCTCCGTCTCGCGCAGAGCATTGTTCTTGGCAGCTTTTTGCTTAGCCTTCTTCTTCGCATTCTTGAGCTGCGAGCCGGTCATGTCGGTGCGGTCGACGGCGGAAGAAACGGAAGGGCGAGTCGACACCTGGAAGGCGGTGATGGGGTAGCTGTGCTCTACGGCCGCTTGCGCGAGCCAAGTTGAAACTTTGAGAGTATCGTCCTTGTACGTCTGATACGCACTGGTGCGCAGCGTGGGCGTTGTCATAGTCGCAGAATCAGCTGATAGAAGCAGTCATGACTGTCAGTCTACAACACGACTCACGAGAGAGTAAGGTTGAACCACGAGACAGTTCTTGCTCACCTTGCTGATGAACGAGGTGTACAGTGGCGTGAAGGTTTCGTCACCACAGAAGCCAAAGGGTAGATCCTCTTATGACGGAAGCAAGAGAACGTCCACCGCAGGATTCACCCTGGACTTTAATATTAGAATTGGTGGTGATGAGGCAGAGAGAGAAAAGGTCGAAGTGTCTAGATTGGGGAGGATGATTTGCGTTGAGTTTGTGGTGATTGGAAAGAAGTGTTGAGAGGATGGTGGTGGTAGGAAGTAAGGAAGTGTTTAGATTGGAAGTGTTGGTGTCTACGCGTGACGTCACGCGTTCTGGACGCGTCTCGTCGCGTCGCGTCGATAACTTCTCGTCTGCGGTCTATCGTTCACTCCTTTCGAGCAGCTTTCTCTGAGAGCAAGGTCCGATCGTGTAAGTGAAGGGCCGGCTCGAGTATAGCGCCAGATTGGTGTTGAGATGTGATGCGATTGCAGAGGTCAAGAACAAGAAAGAAAGGCTCGCCCAAAGAGTAAAGACAAGGACGGGGTCGACCAGGCGATTTGGGGCTGAAGCTCGATTGCGGAGCGGAAAGGTGACATTGGCCATGAGCTGGTTATATGGAGGAGGGGTGGAAACGTTTCTATGGGACGGAATCACGGAAGTGCGAAGATATTGGAAGTTCACGTCTCGTGGATCGCAGCTGTAGTTGGGAAAGAGATTAGAGAATTCATAGTCTGCACATTCAGATCCACTTGAGGTGGGGCGATTTGCCCGTGTGGTCGAAGAGGAGATGAGGGCACAGCTCGTTGCCTAGACCTTGCCAAATACCAGTCTTCTTATCGACCGTGGGTCGGAACGATGCTGGGAGTTGCTGCAGTCGCGCTCGTTGTGAAGGACCCAGTACCAACATATCGCTTGAGGAGGAGGGTAATTGAGAAGCTGTGAGATAAGAAGGGGGTAGTATTGGAGGAGGGAACATGCCAGGATATATACCGGAGGCGACGTGGAATTTTTTTGACGACCGTCCGGAGTTCTGAATCGGACGGTAAATCGTCAGCGGCTTGGTACCCAACCCAGAGTGCCCGCAAAGCAGTGATACGAGGATCGGAGAGTTTGGTGAGGATCTTTGCGAGCACATTCATTGATTGCCTGCAGGAATCACGACGCTGAAAAGATTCACCAGTCGAAAAGTGCACCGCGAGCTCGACCAGACCATCGAGCAGTCCTCTTTGGACCAGATTTTCAAGCAGGAAAACCACCTTGTCGGAATTCAGCCCGTAAAGGTTGACATCGAGGCAAGTGACCGATGATGAGGGAAGATCGTCGAGGCTAAGAATGTCCGAAACGTCATCATTGACTTCCCAGTCCGTGTCTAGATGGGTGTTTGTCAAGTGGACAAGAGTCAAGGGCGCGCCTGCACGGAGGAAGTCCTCCATCAGAGAGCCTCCCGAAATTCTTAAGGTGTGCAACGACTTGACTGTTTCTGGACTGGCGAACGCTCCTGAATCGTCATCGTCCAAGTCAAGCACCAGACTCTCAATGGTTTCGTGCTGCCGAGCAAAAGCCAGTTTGGCTGCATCGTTTGGCCACAAGCCTTGAATGTCGTATGATCGCAGATTCGGAAAGTTGAGCCCGGACCAGTTGAAAGGCTCGGTCACCGCAGCAAGTTCTCGGACGTTGATGGAAATGTCGACCAGGGATGCATGTCGAAGAAGGAAACCCAGTAGTGTTGGTCTGAATGATGCAGAATTGACCTGAACGTTGTTCTTGAGCACAAGCTGGAATCGTCGGAGATTGGGCCACAGTATCTCAAGCATGGCTGAAAAGGTCGACAGGTCACATTTTGCAGCGTCGTGGACCTTAATGGACAAATCCCTGATCCGGAGAGCGAGCCTCTTCTTCAATCTGGGTCCCATGCCGGTAGAACTGAATCTCGTCCAGCTGCTTTGGTCCTCAGACCTTCGAAATGGAACACTTGGAATGTGTCTGAGCCGACCGAATCTTGCACATCGAGCGCCAAGTGTAAGATGTCCGAGAGTTCCTCTGACATCGCCTCACCATGCCTAACGAAAGCAGATTGAGAGTCCAAAATACCGGAGTAGCGGGAATTATGGTAGTCGCCGACGATCCGCAGCGCTGAGAGACGTTCCATAAGTCGAGGAGCTCGCTTCAACTGAGAGTAGAGCTGATTGTCGATTTGACCGAAAGACAGGTCGACGAATGGTATCTGCTTGGTCTCCCTCTGCTGCACCAGCAGGAGCAAGTCACCGAAGTGGACCCATTGGTTCCTATCGGACTTAGGGGGTGTATCGTTGTGAAACGCTGTGGGGATGCTTTTCTTGTCACGGGCGTAGTAAATAGCGACTGGATCCCATACGCGCAGGTGCCTGATGGCTTCAACGAGACCGGGATTTGCTTGAAGGAGTTTTTGAAAGTCGAGAGCCTTGTTGATCGGAAGACTGACGCTACGGACAAGACGAGGAAGGACCATAGCTCGCATTTGCTTGGAAACCGTGGACAGAATGACCAGATCCACCTTTTCGAAGTCCAAAATATCGAGGAGAAGGGAAAGCAGCTCGTGTGTTTCAAAGAAGCGGCGCGTTGCACTCTTGAAGGCGGTGTCCTGTCCTGTGACTGGCGGTCGTCTGATGAGTGACGTTGAGGATGTCGAAGCTTGAGAGTCGTCGATTCGAGGCTTCTTGACGATGCGATCGACATCTTCAGATCCGGACGAAGCTGGCCGGCGCGAGGAGCGGAGTGCGCCAGAAGATTTTGGGACAGCCTCTCCTTCTGGTTGCGCTGACGAGTCTTGGACCTTCTCTTCGCTTCGCCACGAAATATGCGCTTGCAGCTCGTTATCCTCCGTCCAGTGTTCGATCATGCTGCATATAAGGGCCACCTCTTCGGGCGTGTCATCGCCATCAGACGACGCCTTGCCGTTGAGCTTGACCCTTTGGAATCCCAGGTAAGTCGACTGCGGCACAGAAAAAGGTCAGCAAGACCGGTGTAGCTGAGAGAAAGCAGATGTGCAAGAGGATGAAAGATGCTCACTGAAGACTGTGCCAAACGTCGGACATGGCCAATGGCTCGAGCTCGAATTTGTACCTGGTCATTGCAATTGCGCTCTGCAGACTGCCATTCGGAGGCAGACAGTACTGCGGCTTCCAACACTTTGAGCGCAGACAGAGACCAGCCTTGAGGCGATATCGCCCCTTCCAACAGCATCTCGTATGAGTCTTGTTGGTGATGTGCCACGGGTTCAAGGCGGGTGGTGGTAAGAAAAGGACTCGAGAAGGAAGGAAGGCCGACCGACAAAGGAGAGACAATCCCGACACCACCAACTGACAGCCGCGCAAGAGTCCACCTGGCCAATCACTACTCACTGTGCTGGCCGTCTCATCCGGTGCATGTATAGCTGTTCCCCTTCCATGCTTCCTTCCATGCCTCAGGCCTCAGATCTCAGATCTCAGAGCACAATGAGGAGAGGCCCGTGCCCACTTCCGATCGGAGTGCATTCACGCTTCGAAGCCCTCACTAACTTACGAACCTTGCCAACTCTCTTATATCATATATGGACGACTCACCGCATCTTCGCATGGGGGTTCAGCAAGGCAGTTGCCCGACGAGCGATGGTCGACTGCGTACGGAAGTCGGCAGGGCGTGTCGATGGGGCGATGCGATGAAAGGCAGGAGGAAAAGGCGGTGGTGATCGCTGAAACAACCTGGCTGGCGAATCTGCAGGAGTGATCTGCACTTCTGCACGACGTGCATCTCGCAGCTCGTGCCTGGCGGTGCTAACTTTCTCTACTACTTCTTCTCTTCTGCTCTCGAAATGCAGGACGCAGGTCGACAGGTTGTGGCTTCCGTTTGGCGCCTATCTGATGCAGGACACTCTTGGAGCTTGGAGCTGACTTCTGGCATTCACAGGCGGCGCTTCTCCTTCTCCTTTTCCCCTCGCTCTTCCCCTCTTTCTGACTGCTGATATCTTCACTACCCAGTCTTCCCTTTCCCCTTGCCCCCTTCCTACTCCTCTCTAATCCCAAGTCCGACAGGTCTCTCTTTTCACATGGCGTCACCAGCAAGTCGCGCTCTGCGCAATCTGTTGTGTCTCGCGCTGCTTGTCCTCCTGACCCTGATCCAAGGGAGCAGCGCCGAGCTTGAGCCGAGGGCCAGCACGCCTACGAAGACGGCTCGAACGACGGTAACTTGCTCGACTGTGTATGGCACCAAGTCGCGCCGGTCAGTCTCCACCACGGTCAAGACAAGGACGGTGACTTCGCTCGGCAAGGACGTGACGCGGACCATCACGCCGACAGTGAGCATCACCCCGCCCCCCGTCGTGCGCACCAACACTCTCGTCCGGAACAGCATCACAACCACGACGGCCCCTACTCCCACCGATACGAAGACCTTCTGGCGCACGACTCAGACCACGGTCCGGAGTGTCGACTGGGTGATCATCGAGTCGACGGTGACCTCGACTCGGACGGTGCTGGACTATACTACGACCTATATCCCTCCTCCGGCCGCTTGGACGGCCATTGAGCTATATGCGATGCCTTTCCGACGTTCATATGAGGAGATAGGTGATGAAGCAGAAGAGCACAGGGATACTGTTGAGAGGAGTTTTGAGGATCATCACCACCACCAAGATCGTCGTGCCCCTCGTCACTATCCTCGCTCGGTCGAATGTCTCAAGAAGCTGGTCTACTACACCCACAATACCATCAAGGTGACTGCTCGGACACCCTACGCCATCACTGTCCCCGCCCCGACAGTCTTCTCCACTACAACGAGTACCGCAACCCGCACGGTCACCACCACCCCCCCACCCGTCACGACCACCACCACGGACTGGACCACACTTACCTCGACCAGCGTAGACAAAAGTACAGAACATCGCACCTCGACGTCCGTCATCCCCACGCGCATCCGACTACCAGGCGGACCGACGAACCACGTAGCCTGTCATGTTGAGATTCCTCCCAGCACAGGTAATAAACCAGTCCAAGTCTACAACCGCGGCTGGTCCACTCCCGCCCTCAGTATGCGTTACTCCGCCCCCTCTGCACCGGAATGTTGCGACCTCTGCCACGACCGCGACGAATGTATGGCATCTGCTTATCAGACCAACGGGGACGAGGTGGACATAGCTGCTATGGGTGGACGATGCATGCTCTTCCTTGATCCGCAGGCACGGTATTGTACGGCGGGTATGACGACGCCTTTCGATGCTGGGTTTTTCTCCACGGGGAAGGATGGTGCGCTTACGGGAATGGTCTTGACGGTGCAGAATGGGCAGTGTGGACGTCTTAGCCATGGCGGGTTGGAGGCGAATAAGCCGAAGTTATGAAAGGAAGGGGGGCTCTACCTACACACTGCTTCTGAATTCACGGACCATGGCATATTTACTTCCACATTCTTCCACTTCCTGAACATCGTTCCTGCGGTCGACGCCCTTACACCAGTGCAAAAAGAGTCGGACAACGAAAGTCGACCAGAGTCAATAAGGGACAGAGCGTACATTTTCGCAGAGAGGACGAGAAATTGATGGCATGAGAGGCAGAAGTACAGATGAGTTGGGAAAGGACGGGATGAACGGAATCGGAAGGAGAGAATTCTGACTTGGAGAAGGTTGAGTCGAAAGGGTTGCGCCGGGGGCTTTACACATTGTGTGCTTGGGACAGGGTGGTGGTACAGCCATTAGGGGAAACCAAAAGAGAAACCAAAAGTACGCCTCGAGAGTGAAGGTCGGAAGGAAATTCGAATGTGGTGGGAGAAGTCGAAAAGGTATGGAAATATTGCCGGACGAACCGAGCCGTTGTAGCTTGCCACTGGCTGGAAGATTGGCCGGGGGCAAGTGAGGGACGCGTAGACGCGTCGAGTTCCTTGAACGTGTTGGGCGTCTCCCCTCCGACGCATTCATCCCCTCCATGCCTCTCCTACTCCCCATCTCAGGACAATGGCATGACAGGCCCCTCCAACGGCACATGATCCATCAGGACCTTCCTCCGCCCCACATCAAACGCCCGCTCCCAGACTCCCTCCCTCGTAATGCGGGTGCGGAAGAAGGACGAGATCCGCTGCAGACGCCCCTTCCTATTTTCATCGGCGGCCTCCCTCTGTGGATATTCGGCAGGCAGGAAGCGGTAGTATTGCGTCTCGTTCCGGGCGGGTACGAACCAGGTGAGATACTCGAAGGAAGGCGGGAAACGGGCTTGTGGGAATTCGGCGAGTAGGTCTCCCTTGTTCTCGAAGGGGGCGGCGCGAGAATCGGACAGGTGTAGGATGCGTAATTTCTTAGCTGGGCATAGAGAGGCCATGAGGGCGAGGAGCTCCCTTTCCGAGAGAGGATTGCCGTAGGAAGGAACTGACCAGTCTAAAATCATCGTGTCGCCACTGTTAACGTATCCGATGCTGAGTTCTGTGAGGTTGGGCAGGAAGTCGGATGAGAAGACGGAGGGGAAATGAGGTTGGAGGTCGCCGGCGAGTGTGTCGGTCCTGTAGTGGAGCTCGAGACAGGTGATCGCGCTCGCAGCCTCTGGGATTTTTGCGAGCCAGGAATGAGTGACGAGTTCTGGGAGGTAGAGGGCAGTACGGAGGTGGGAGAGGCGACCGCCTTGGAGGGCATGTTCCTCGAATGCGTCGGGGATGGAGCTTAGGACGCGCAAGTTGGGATAAATGCCGCGTGGGAAGCTGGGTACGTCTGATGTGACGGAGCGATGCGCAGTTCCCTTGAGTTGCGGATGTCTTTTGGCGAAGTCGATGCGGCGATCGAGCTGGGTAGAACGGGAGACGTACTCCTCGGACCATACTTGGCAGTGTTGTAGCTGCGGGAAGTCCTGCCGGAAGCTGAGTGGTTCCGCTGGATCTCCGATGTCGAGATGGAGGTCTTGGAGGGTTGCTTGGTTTTGATCGAGGAAGTCTTCGAGCGCGTCGATGGTGCCTGATGCGCTGCGCTTGAGAACGAAGTGGGTGAGCTGGTTGTGCGAGAGGAGGGGAAAAATATCTTCTGGCAGATCGGAGCGTGCGAGGAAGAGGGAGAGGTCGCGCAGGGAGGAGGAAGTGGCTGCGGCGAACAGTTCCCAGAAGCTGAGTGGTACTGCACCAGGCTCCCAGTCATATAGCTCGCCCTCGACATCGGTATGTCCAAAGTGGAAGAGACGGAGACCTGGAATGTCCAGATTGCCGCTGGCATCGTGTGACTGCTGTGAGAGCGAGCGCACAGGGGGCTGTATGCGCTGAATGAAGCGTGCGAGCTGTGTCCAGTTGTGGTGCCAGTGCTCCTCGTACTCCCGCTGCTCGGCACTGGCTTCGACGTTTGTGTCTACGTCTGGGAGGATGCGTAAGGCGACGATGCGCTGTTGCAGGCGTGGGAAGGGACGGAGAGCAGCGTCGAGTGCGGTGATCTCTGTGATTCCGACTGTGATGTCGATTGCTGGCGGACGCACGAGGGAGGATGACTGCGCTGCGATCATGGCGAGGAGGAGCTTTGCCTCGTTCCAGTGTGGTCCATGGGAGATAGAGAGTGCGTGCGCGTCTGGAATGAACCGATTGTAGCCATACTCGTAATATCGCTGGCTGATGTCGTTGCGGATGCGTAGGGAGCGTATCGACTGGAGTAGTTCTGGATGTGCGATGAAGAAGTTGAGTTTGCTGTCTGCGGTGCTGAGTTTGAGGTCGAGATGTCTTGCGAAGTGTGGGAGGGCGAGACTGCGAATCTTCCGCGACACGCCAGCCAGAGCGAGCAAGTCAACCTGTTCTGTGCTGAGATACGAACACAGCAAATTCACAAGCTCAGCCAATCCAAAGAACCTCGCCGTCGCCGTCATCTTTTCGTCGCTGCTGTTGTCGACCTCATCAACCTCGTCGCTGTCGTCGCTCCTGTTCGAGATTAAGAGAGAGAGGGGAAGTTGAGCTCAGTTTAGAGCGCAAATTTAATCTGTGACGCCGACGGATAAACTCTTACGGCCGTAATCACAGCAAAACGCCGATCACCTCCTTCCCTCCGCTCATGACGCGGTTCACCTCCTCCACACCCTGCTAGCTACTTAGGCTGATCGCTGATCCCTTGACTCATATATAAACAGGCTCTTCTGCCCCTCCAACAAAGATATTCTCTCTCTCTGTCTGAACTGACTGACTGATTGCATAGCTGACTGACTGAAATACACGATGACCTCCCCACTGATCCTCTACGACATCCTCCCCAATGTCGACAATCCCCAGCGTCCATACGCTCTCCTCCCCAACCCATGGATCACCCGTCTCGTCCTCAAAGCGTGAGTGGCAGTCATCTCTCTTGCTCTCAGTGGGATAATCATGCTCAGTTCTCTTTAGATAATATCACAGCAAGAACATCCCCTTCACCGTCAAGCTCATCACAACCGACGACCTCAGGGCACAAGGCAAAGACTCCTTCCGCCAACGACTCGGCGACGCCCTCGGTCCCAATGGTCGGCCCCTCATCCCCATGATCGAACACAACAACAGACTCATCGGCGACAACATGACCATCGCAGACTACCTCGACGTCGCCTTCCCAGACACTCCCTCCGCCTACCTGCCCGAACTCTCCTCCTCAAAAGCACACCAGAACGATGTCGCCCATCGACTCGCTTGGAATCAGGCCAGACAGACTAGGAGCACTTTCATGGAGGGTCATGCGGAACTCATCTATCACCAGGCTACCGAGCTCTTCGATGAGCATCAGCGTGTATGGATGAGGAGCGACGAGAAGATCGGGATGCCTAATGCGTACAACCTCTTCCTCTCCCTCGACCGAGCTGTCCTCCTCGCAAACGTACGCTCCCATATTGCGGGCACTTTCTCTATCTTGTTGCCCCCTGCAACTCTACGCGTACAGCGCATCTCTTCGGGAGAAGATACCACCAAACTCGTCAACCGGCCTTCCAACTCTCCACCCCTCTTCCTCGCCTCACCCTCCAAACCAGGTCTAATCGATTTCACGGTATTCAGCTGGTTCCTATTCACCTACACCGCAGATCGACCCCTCAACGAAGCCATCTGGTCAGAGTCCTCGGACAAGGCGCGGAAGTGGCTGGAGCAGTATGAGGGTGGCAAGTTTGCTCTCAAGGGGGACATCGCTCAGCCGAACCACTGGCCGGGAGACCTTCCTCTCCAGGGCGTGTCCGAGTGGGTAGACAGGGTGAGTCTCTCAATATCAACTTCGAGCCTATGGATGATACTCACGTACCCTCCTTGTCACCACGCAGATGTTCTCCCTGTACGACAACTACACGCGCAAGATCATCAACGGCGAAATCCTCGAAGGCGAGCCTGAGAAATTGTAAATGTCCCACTCCAACCTGATCCACAATCGAGATGTATCATGCACTTTTATTTTGGGAACACAAGAAAACAGACTGGGAAAATGCAAGTTCAACGACCCCCCCCCCCCCCCCCAAAGAAATCGAAAAGAAGCAAGAAGGGGAAGATCGATTTCATCCCTCCAATTCAGCAGCATTCACTCCAACCATCTCCTCATCATCGCTCTCCCCAGCAGCATCCTCCTCCGCGCCATTCTTCTCTTCAACAGCAGGGCCCGCTCCATTTCCAGCAACAGCAGATTCACCGCCCTTGCCCTCCTCAGCATTTTCTCTCTTAGGTTGGCCGCCGGGCGGGCGTCGCAGCTCGCCCACTTTCAAAATGCAGTGTGTCGGGATCGAGCCTTTCGGGTTCAGGTAGTCGCTGCAAAAATGAAGCTAGAGTGAGAACCCGCCTTCATCAGTCACGACGAGATATCACTCACAAGTCAGGACCGGTGAACACGTCGAGGTAGTTCAGCCATTTCCCGAATCTGAAGTGGAAGAAGAAAGCATAAGCGTCTGGCCGTAACAGACACACGAACACGCGAAAGGTAAGAAAACTCACTCGCACGTCTCCTCCTCAACCTTCATGATCCGATCATAGATATACTTCTGCTTAAAAGCCTCCATCTCCGGCGTAAACTTCTCAAAATGAACAGCCTCCCTCATCTGATCACCCTCTTCCTCCTCATCATCCTCATCATTCCCCTCCTTCTTCGCCTTCGCCTGTTGTTGTGGCTTCCGATTCTTCGCAGAATTCTCGAGTCGGCGGTTCGCAGCGTCGATCTTGCCATTGTAGCTTCCGAAGAGGGGTTGTTCGAGGAGCAGACCGAGTCCCGGCGCTTTGGGGATGTGGATCCGTGCTGGGCCGTAGGTCTCTGCTACGAGCGAGGCCGGCGTGGGAGTTCGGGCGATCAGGACGAGGAGACCGATCATCTTGCGCTGTGGGGAGCGCATTGAAGTTCAGGTGACAGTCATGGACGCAGGCCGAGGGGGAGCAAAGGCCACTTACAATCTGGTGAAGCATGAAGGACTGGCCGTGGAACTTGATAGAAACCCACTCTGTCCCATTGATCAGCTTCGGATCAGATATCTATCGCACAATGCAAGGGGAAAAGAGTTCAGCCAATCGTCTCTCAACAAGCCCAGCATCAAGCGCAAACGCAAGTACTCACCGTCAACTCCTTCATGAACCGCATCGCACTCCGATCCCTAAACTCCTTGCCCACCGTGAAATTGTGGAAGTTATGACTACCCGCATACTGCTGAAACACAGTCCGAGTCCTATCCAACTGCGCCTTCGGAATCCTCCACTTCTTCTTCTGGACCATATCATCCGCAAAGAGCTTCTCAGTACCCTGAGCCTCCCAGAACGGATGAGCAAGCACATCAGACCAGCTCGGTAGACCGGGTCCCACAGGTTGAGTCTCGTCCACCCCACTCGAAACGGACGCGTCTCGGAGACGGGAGAGGGTGCCGTACATGTATGCGCCCGGTTTGGGCGGGAGGAAGACGTAGGTGGGCAGGAGGTACTCGTACTGCCGACTGTCGCAGGATGTACGGGCGTTGAACTTTCCTTGGACGCGGGTGATGCCCCAGAGTCGGATGATGGGTGGTAAGATCGAGTTCACAGCTTGGACGAGGGAGTCGGCGGCGCTCAGCGAGGAGGACGAGGATGGGGGTACTGCAGCTTCTTGTTTCTTCTCGTCTTCTGCTGGTTCTGAGACTGTGGGAGCTGCGGCTGCTGAGGCGGCGAGAATTTCGGGTACTCCGGGCGCGTTGAGGATGAGCTTTAGGGTGAGGACGTTTCCTGCTGCATGGACGCCTCGGTCAGTTCGAGCTGAGCGTTGGAGGGCGACCTGAATAGAGACACATGATCAGCGAGGAGCACAGCGTTACCAAGTCACGGCCGGAGGGATCCAAACACACACACCTTTGCAGGGTTGACGGCATTGTCCTTGCTAACAGCGCCGACCTTGCAGAATGCTTCGAAGATGTCTCCTTCGATCGTCTTCACGCCGGGATTACTAGAAGAAGCGAAGAACATTCAGTCGTGGCCTTCGCAAACCAGAACAAGCACAGGCCTGAACTCACATCTGCAGTCCATTGTACCCAATCCCGCAGTACCCGAAGAAGACAGCGACTTTACGCTTGGGCAGCCTCTTCCCCGTCTCGTCCCTGCCTTCAATCGCGAAGTCCGCGCGCTCGGCATTGAAGTTGGCTCCCTTGTTGTGGTTCTGTCGATAGTTGTGCGGGAGGACGTTTCCCTTGCCGTCGAGCTTGACGCGTTTGGTAGCTGGCTTGCCGTCTCCTTCTTCTTCTTCTTCCCCTGCTTTGGCGGTTGCAGTAGTGGGAGGAGCGTCCGTTGCTGATTCTGGCGCGGCGACGGCGAGTGTTGCTTCTGGAGATCGCTCGCGCTTGGCTGCGGTGCCTTGGGGTGTCTCGTCTGCCATCTTTCTAAGGTAAGAAGGTGATGATGGTCAAGAAGAAGAAGGAAGAAAGAGAGGAAGACCTCGACATCATCATCGCCAACCACCAACAGCAAGAAGGAAGGAAGGATGAGCGCAGACTCAGCAGCAGCAGCAGTGAAGCGTCCGCCAGCCTCACACGAAGGACACCTCGACCTCCGCACCTTCCTGACCTCAATCCATGCAGAACTAGAAGCACCCGCCTCCTCCTCATCCTCCTCGCCCAACGACCCGCCCTCATCAACCAAGCCTTCCTTACCGGCCTCTGCGCGCGTCACTCTCCTCGATGCTCAGCTCGATGCGGTCAATGCCAGGATCAGGGACACACTCAAGAACGAGGCTGAGGCACTCGTACATGCGGGACGGGGCACAGTCAAGATCCACCAAGATGTGAGGGCATTGCGGGCACAGGTGGACGAGCTAGAGCGGGACAGGCAGGCACAGATCAATGACCGGGTATGTTACTCTCTTATTCAGGCTGCGAGGATGAATGTATGCGCTGAACTGTTCATGAGGATTTGCAGATACCAGACGACTCGCCGCTACCAGCAGCACTGAGCGCATACACTCGCGCGAACGAGCAAGCTCTCTTCGAAACATACACCCTCGCCACCCTGCGAGCCCTCCACGCCGCCGTCTCATCTCTCGAGCAACTGGAGTCGGCAATCTCCTCCTCCGCAAGCGACGCGCAACTGGAACGGCTGGCCACACAGGCGCAAATAGCCTGTGCTGAGATTGGGATCGGATCGGCGGAGATGACGGCGGGGAAGGAGTTGGCATGGCTCACTCGAGCGCCCCCTGCGTCTGCGACATCTTCTTCGTTGAAGTCGTGGCAGAAGGAAGGGAACGAAGCGGATCTGCCGGCTGTGCGGCTCTTAGGTCCCCGATTGGAAGATGCGTTGCGGAAGAAGGATGTGCTGAGGCGGAGACGGGCTCAGAGGGGTGATGAGGACGATGAGGAAGGGAGTGGTGCGAAGGGTCCTCTCTCGCCTGCTGAGGAGGTCCGGAGGAAAGCTCGAAGTCTGCTACAGGCGACAGAAGGATGGCAACCCGTCACGGTCATCGACGTTTCCGCGGCAGCTTCCTCTGCTGACGAGGACGATCCCAATCGACTCTCACCTGCACCTACGAGTCCACCCGTAGGCGGACGAGGCATGCAACTTCCCTCGAAGAAGAATGCGCAGATGCTGTTACGGCCACAACAACAACAGTCATCCCAACAACAACCGACATGCACGATCAGCCAGCGCTCCCTCAACCTGGTCCAGCTAGCTGAGGATACCCTCGTCGAAGCTCGGATGCGCGCCAAGAGACTATCCAGGGAGATGGCGGGTTCGCTCAAGGATGACGCCGAAGCACAGCAAGGTCGTGAAGCCCGTTTGAGGGCCATCGCAGCTCTCCTCCGTGCCATCCCGGACATCTTCACCCTCCACCTCGCTCTCATGCCAACCCTACACCCACAGCCAATCTGGGCCGACGCAGCGCTCGCTTTACAATTCGCGAATGATTGCAGTCATCTGTCCGCGCAGTGCGTCCGGATGGGGAACGTCATCTTGATTGCGAGTAATGTCAGGGAGGAGTTGGGACGTTTGGTCAATGCGCGTGGGGGTGAGCGCGGGGAAGGGGTCATGCGGAAGGCGGTGGAGGCGGCTGCACAAGGGCTGGAGGAGGTTAGTCAGGCGACCACTGGGCTAGGACTCAGAGTTCTGAATCGGCAGATGGTGAGTTGGATGCACTTCTCCACGTCCAGCTCTGATGGTACGCTGATGCATCTCCTCACATCCACAGATCAACAGTCGTTGAGGCTGTCACCCGACATCGGGACTTGGGATCCAGGCGAAGGCATGTCGCTGCATACATCTAATGCGACTGTCCGACGCGTTGTTTCTGACCGAAGAGTTGATCTTGTAGCAGATGGACTCATTGAAAACAACAAATTGTACATTTCAGAAGTGATTTTGTTTAACTACGGAGCGGTGAATTGGGTGGATGGGTGGTATGCTGCCTATGGGAGGGCCTGACTTTGTTCCAGAAAAGAGAAAGAAAGAAGATTGCAATTGTTTTCGATTCGTTCACTTCCTGCCCTCCTGCTCGCGAGCCTTCTCTGTACCCGCGTACGCCTGCAGACCGAGCACAGCCCCGATACCGCCGACGACGGCTGCGATGAAGCGCTTGTCCCAGGTCTTGATGGTTGCGCGCTGGGTGTAGGCGTAGATGCCGAGACCGCCGAGGATGGCGATGTTCACGGCGCCGAGGGAGGATGCCCACTTCTTGGGATCGGAAGAGAACTCATTCCATGACTTCTTTGCTTGGCGCGACGCGTCGTCGGCTGTCTTGGAGATTCTGTGGACGATCAGGGTAGTGTGTCAGTGGATGCGGAGAGAACACAATCAAAATGGAAGGGAGACTCACTTCTTCTCTGCCTTCTGGAGACCGTCCTTGGCGTCAGCCTTGAGGTTCTTCGCCTTCTCAGTAGCCTTGTCCTTGACGTGTTGTGCCTCCTCCTTGACGTGTTGAGCCTCCTCACGGGCACGCTGCTGAGTCTCGCGGGTGCGCTGTTCGAGCTGCTCCTTCTCACGCGCGACACGCTCCTCGGTCTCCTGGGAAGTCTGCTCGGACTGTGTGTGCATAGTGTGGAGGTCTGTGCCAGCGGGGACGACGTTCACCTTGCGGGAGTTGACGTCGGGGAGCTCGTCGGAGGGGATGTCTGCCGCGCCGTGTCCGTCGGTGGGGGGCTGGTTGTATGAGCCCTCGAGGAAGGCCGGGTCGGCGGTGGACGAGGGCGGTGCATTTGCTTTGGCGATGTCTGCGTATGACATGGTTGAGTATGAGGGTATGAGTGTATTGACGTGAGTGAGTGAGGGAAGTGACGATGGAGGTGGGTGCGATGGGACAAGTCGAGGTGGACGAGGGATCCACATCGACGTCATACGTCATTCGAATGGGAGCGGTGATCAACATGATCACGGGCTGAGGTCTTTTTCCACAGGTGTAATTCTTACAAAAAGAATTCTTACAAAAAGCCTGGATTTTCCAAAAATCAGAATCGCGGATTCTATCTCTTTTTTCACCGAAACTGACGCCGGTCGCCGCCTGCAGAGTTTTTAATCGGTCAGTTCACAGTTGGTAAAGTCTAAGCCTAGTTTTTTTTTTTTTTTTTGAAACTTTCACTTTCTGACTGACCCCACAAGGCTGCAACTTATGCAATTCCCATTTGCACCTTGGACCTTGGATCTTTTTTCTTTCTTTTTTCATTTTTTTTCTTTTCCCCAGACTTTTAAGTATGGGGTTATAGAAACCGGTTTTCTCCTCGGCCGAGAGCCCAAATCGAACATTGCCTTACAAACTATCCTTTTTTTCGACCTTTCACGTTTTGCCATGAAATAATTCTTCTCATCTTCTCGATCTCTTCATCGTCACAAATTTTGGCTGCGTTAAGGCCTCTCTTTCACATGATTGTTGATTATTGGGACTTAGAGCGACCAGCAGCGGTGGTCAATTTTCTAAGTTACATTTTTTCCCTTTGTCCGGCCACCACATGGCATACCACGTGGTGCACCCACGTGACACCTCCACTTTCCTTTCTCGGC